>PVJL010006578.1:0-35678 GCA_004026885.1 Lyroderma lyra | reverse complement strand
TTTTAAATAAAAGGAATATTATACAATAGAAGAAATTCTGTGTCCTAGTTCATCCTATCAGGAGGCCAATGTCATAGTTTGTCCCAATAGTGGTGATTGTGAAGTTTCTCAGTATAAAGTTACTTTTTTCCTTTTGTAATTATTAAGTAATCTGTGGGAAGATACTCTAACACTGTGTAGATATCGGTTCTCCAAATCTTTACCTGCTTGCATTAGATGATTTTGTTTTTTCACAGACTGCTACTCTAGAACCATCCAGTCTAAATGATGGGGTTCTCAAAGGTATAGAACTCTTCAAAGGCAAGGCTGTCACCAATGCCTTTCTGTCTGTATATAAATTGTAACCCTTATTATGTCTTTTTTGCCCCAGAAATGTAGGACAGCCTAATCTCAATCCCTTCACTGACCCCCTCTCCCAGCACAGAAATGGCAGGGACCATATTCAGTAAAGATACTTCCAAGGGTCTCCATTCATACCTGTCACCATTAGGCTGCAGTGAATGGGGCTATTTGGACAGATTTCTGCCACCTTCTTTTTCTTCCTGAAAAGGGTATCAGTCACAGACACCAGCTCTCCAGAGGGATTGGCTTTGTGCTCAGTGAGCTCATTGCATGTGTTGTTCTGAGTTACACTGATGTGGTTTATTTCACTTACATGGTGCCAGTCCCTACTTGTGGGTAGTTCTGATGGGGATAGGGACTGTGAGCCTGGATGACCCAGTTGTAGCAGCTCGTGTCCCTGCAAGAGCAGGTAGCAGCTCTGGCACTGACAAAAATAGATGCTAGCCACAGCGGGCCTGAGCCACCCACCAGCAAACCAATACTGGCTCTTGCTTGGATTCAGCTCTCACCCCTACATCTGCTGCCTCAGGCCTCATCTGACCCACACTGGATATTCTTTCGATTCCCATTTTACACATGAGGAAACTGAGGTGGCAGTGGACAAGGGATACACAGATAATGGCAAGTTGGAATTTGGCCCTTCCTTGCCTGGCCGGAAAGGCTGGAATCTTGACCTTGGTGTTACTCTGCCTCCAGAATTACTGAGTTATCTGAAGGTCATTCAATAAAAGGCAGACCCAGCCCATGGGTCTTTAAATAGCCCCTCAAAGATATACCATTTCCCCAAATTATACTTTTTATCTTCAAAACAATCCTTTAAATTTTTGGATTCTTAGAGCTGCAGGGCCAAGGCTATGCAGGGCCTTCAGACTTCCATCTCCCCCCAGTAAAATCAGAGAGTGGGCAAGGAGAGACTGACCAGGTGGGATATTCTACTCTAACCTATGCTGTTTTTAAGAGTATAGCAGATTTTATTTTTCAAAGATGGCCACAACAAAATCTTCCATCCCACATGCTCTTCTAGAGTCTTGCCACTCTTATGTCAAGAAGTGGAGTCTGTATCCTCTTCCCTGGAACCTGAGTGGGCCTTGGTGATGGCCTTGACTAAGAAAGTGGAAGTGATACTATATGATTCCAAATCTAGCTCATAAAAATGTCATGGACTTCTCTTGGGACACTTGTTCTTGGAAGCCAGTCATCAGGCATTTCAAGCAGCCAGAGGAAAGGCCCGCGTGGAGAGGACGGAGGCCTCAAACCCTCGGTTCCAGATGAGCTCCCAAAAGACAGCTCGCTTGAGTCTTGAAAGCAGATCCTGGTACTATCCAGATGACACCATGTGGACCAGAGAACTGTCACTGCCTTCTCCAAATTGCAGACTTGTGAACAAGACCAATAATTATTGTTTTAAGCTCCCAGGTTTGGAGGTGATTTGTTATGACACAATAGATAATGGGAACAAAAAAGAAGCAGCTAATTAGAAAATGGCAGAGCTTGCCACCTGGGCCCAGAAAGCACTTTCTGCATGGAGTCAGGCCCATATTTATACTCAAATCCTATCTGTTGTCCTAAATAATGTGATAAGGAAGAGTAGAAGCTTTGGAGCCAGGCAGATGTGAGTCTTTAACCCTGGTTCCGATACTTGCCAATTGTGTGACCTTGGGCAACTTAATGGGCCTCTTTGAACCTCAGTCTCTTGCTCTGTGAAAGAGTCCCAATAATAATTTTTCTCCCTAAATTTGTCAGGAGGATATAGTGAGATAATACACAGCACCTAACACGAGCTCACTATTAGCCCAGATTTACCATGACTATTACACAGCTGGAAGTTGAAAGCCTCTTGCTGACAAACCCAATCTGCACTGGGTAGTCGCTCTTGAGGGTCAATTGGGAGCCTTCTGGGTCCCACCACACTTCTATGCTGAAGTTCTCTGCCTAGAATAGAGAGACCTGGGTCTAAATAACTCATGGCTCCTGCAGTTTCTGGTTGTGTAGTCTTGGGAAAGAGACTTAACCTCTTTCTTTGGAGTCTTCATCTGCATAAAGGGGGAAGTTATAATTCCCTCTTTTAGGGGTTGCATTGAGGATGGACAGTGTAGAGGGCATAGCACGAGGCCTGGCACACAGTAGGTGTCCATAGTGTGTGCTGAGAGAGGAAGGGAATATCCTCCCACCCTCTGGACAGTCTCTAGGCCCTCTGTACCCGCTTTGACCTCTACTGCAAACCAAGCCTGGGTGGTGGTGGTGGTGAGTGCTCCAGAGAGGAGGGGACGGAAAGGGGTCTCCTAGCAGCGACCTCCCTGTTGTTCTCTTATCGACCACCAGCGGGCGCTCTGGTGAAGTTGCAATTGCAGCTCATCTCCCTCGCAGTGACCTCAGCTACCACCATTTGTGCAGGCCTGACTGTGCACAGGGGTTGAATGCTTCGGTTCATTTAAATGAGACAGGACTCTCAATGTCCTTGTTAAAATAAGAAACCTAGGAGAGTCACAGGCTTTGATCTCCATTATGTTTGTGGGAAAAAAGTGCCAACAATCCTCTTCTGATTGAGAGAGGGATGGAAAATCTACAAGCATTTATTTCCTTTAATAAGGGAGAGATACGATGTTATCACCATGGCAACAAATGATTAAGGAAGACGACCAATCAGAATTGCAGCCTTCTCTGGGAGGTTATTTTTCTCAAGCTATGGCAACAATTTCTAGGGAACTCTCACAAGACTCTTTTGTTCAAATTATCCCTCCAAGGACAGCCTTAAATGAACAGATCAGGTTGGTGACAGGAAGTCAAGCCTCCAGGTCGGCCAGGAAAACAAGATGGGGGCTCTTGAAACTGCTGACAGTTTGTTACCTTATGGGGTAGATTCTTTGGCTGGGCTTGATTATGTAAAACAGTATCTCTCTGGAGCTGTTGGAAAGAGAGAACCCACCTTCTATGGCCTCTCACATTATCTGGCTTCTCTGCCTGTGGCCACACTGAGCACAGCTCCTCCTAAGAACCATGAGGACAGGGAGGAAAGTCTTCATTGATGTTTAAACTGTTCTAAGAAAATGCTCAAGGCTCTGCTAGAAAAATTGAGCTCCTCAAGCAGTCCTTTTTGCCTATGATGCCAATCCAGGAGATTCCGAGCCAGCGCTTTAAAATGCAAATCCTCAACTATTTAAATACAGGGTATTAAAAGTGATACATTTTTTTTAATGAAGATAACTTTTAAAATGTAAAAAAAACTTCTCTCACCTCATCTTCTTATAAAGACACCATTTAAAAACTGGATTAAGAACCCACCCTACTCCAATAGAACCTCATTTTAATTTAACTAATTACATATGCAACAACCCTATTTCCAAATAAGGTACTTGGAGATAAGATTTCAACTTATCTTTTTGAGAAACACCATAACACTTATAAAGACCACTGTGTTTACAATAGGCCCACCTAGATAATCCAGAATAATTTCTCCATCTCAGCAGCTTTAACTTAATCACAATGGCTCATTCCCTTTTGCCATGTAGCATAACATATCCACAGGGTCCGGATATTAGGACGTGGATATTTTGGGGGGCCCATTATTCTGCCTGCTACACCAGTCCTTTCTCTGAGCTCCAGGTTTGGGGAGCCAATGACTTCCTGGATGCCCTTCCCCAGATGTTCAATGAGTAATTTTTAGTGTAAGTATGTCCTAGATGTTGCATGGGATGTAATACTAAAAAAGTGTTGTTTTTCTGAAATTTGAGTTGTCAAATTTAACTGGGCATCCTGTATTTTTTCTGGCAACACAACTATGGAGTCAAAACTGTTAAAATTTCCCACCTTGTCATATACTGTGTTATTTGCCATCCCTTCTCACTAGATTAAGCTGCGATCACATTTTTTATTACCTTTTTTTTTGTTTGTTTGTTTGTTTTGTTTTGTTTTGGTTTTTTTTGGTATGTGGGTAGCTCCCTGACTGGGAATCGAACCCAGGCTGCAGCACTGACAGCGCCAGTGCCGAAGCCTTAAGCCACTACACCATCAGGGAATTCCCACATTTTTTATTACTTTAAATTGGTTCCTGAAAAGCAACCTGTGAAATGGCCTCCAATGAATCCACCTCCTGGTTTTCACAGCCTTTTGGGATTTAGGCCCCTTTACTTGTAGGTTGGACAGTTACTGGCTTATAACAATTAAAAGACAGCAAAAAGGATGGGATTAGGTCATACAAGGACTCTGACCTCTGTCTCGCCCACCCTCTCTCACTCTCTTGTTTGCTCTGCGGAGGCCGGCTGCCATGCTGTAAGCTGCCTGATGGAGAGGCCACAATCAAGGATTGATGTCTCCCACCAACAGCCAGCAAGTACCCAAGGCTTGCCCATTGCTACAGGAGTGAATTTGGAAGCAGCTCTTCCATGGTGACATGACTGCAGCCCAGCCAGACTCTGATTGCAGCCTCGTCAGAGACCCAAAGGGACAAGCACTCAGCTGGGACACTTGGGTTGCTGACCATTGAAAATGGAAGGATAATAAGTGTTGGTTGTTCTAAGCTGCTAAGCTGTGGGAGTTATTTTTTATGTGGCAGTACATAACCAGTACAGTTGTTTAGTACATAACCTATACAGTTGTTTAAAGGCTTTCATAGTAAGGGGAGTTTCTGGGAAACTGGGATCATCAGACAGTAGTGTTACAAGGAAGACATGAAATCCACAGAAGTGGAAATGAGAGACTTCTGGCTTTGCAGTTCCAAAGCTTCTCTGGAGAGTAGATTTCACCTGCTTCTAGGGGTTTTTGAGTTCACAAACCTGAGCCTCACACCTAATGTCTTCCCTGCATTTATCCATGTGTTTGGTGGTACATTTGACAAACACTGATGGGGCACATAGGATTCACACGTCTCTTGCTATACGATGGAGACATGTAATGACCAGGACTCATCAAATAGCAAAGATTGTGGCCGACTGCAATCATGATTCCATCAGAGAGGTAGAATGCCTGTTAGCCAACAGAGGAGGTGGCAATATGGAAGCTGCATATTTAGCCTCAGAACAACAGGAATGGATGACTAATAGCCCAGGGTGCCAAAGCTAATGTGCAGATTGAAAGTGGATAGTTCAGTTAGTTAGGTATACATTGGAATGAAGGGTGTGTCCTGAGCACCATCCCAGATACCCTCCTGAGACCAAGATGAGAGCTCCATGGGTTCACTCAGCACACAGTCAGAAGACAGGCATTCTCATTTACTTACAACAGCAAAGCCTCTGCAAACTTGGAAACTGGGGACATAAATTCTGGAATGCTCTGGATTGGAGACACTAAACACATGCGCAAAATACAACAGGATTTAATTACATGATCTCTTCCTTCTGTTCTTATCAAGAGCCTCCAGGAAGAACAGCAACAGCAACGGTAAGCAGGCACTCCCATCCTACCATTGCCCTACTTCTTCTATCAAATGACCTAGGGGTGCTGGTCCCATATGATTAGTCCAGGACTTTGAGGACATTGATACTGTCAACTGATGTGACAGGAAGCCTGTCAAGTGGGGGTTACACGATCATACAAGCCCTGGAGAACCCGTTTATAATTCCACCAATATTCATGGACCTTGGAGAGGTAATCATGACTCCTTGGGAGTGTTCCTGGGGTCAACATCATGACCCCACCCTCCTTCCACATCTGTTGGTTCAATATCAGAAGGACCTACTCCCTACCTGCTTGTCAACTCTGGCAACCTGGGCTATTCATCTCATACCTATTGTTCTAAGGCTAAGAATGCAGTTTCCATGTTGTCACCTCCTCTTCTGTTGGCTAACAGGCATTCTCTTTCTCAGATGGGTCATGATTGCAATCAGTCACAATTTTTGCTATTTGATGACTCCTGGTCATCACAATGTCTCCGTCGCCCAGCAAGAGACCTGTGTTTCCTATGTGCTTCATCAGTGTTTGTCAAACACACCACCAAACACATGGATAAATGCAGGGAAGATATTAGGGTGTGAGTCTCAGCTTTGTGAATTCAGAAACCCCCAGAACCCGGCGAGGTCTACTCTCCAGAGAAGATTTGGAACTGCAAAGCCAGGAGAAGTCTCTCACTTCACTTCTATAAATTTCATGTGTTTCTTGTAACACCACTGTCAGAAGACCCCAGTTTCTCAGGACCCCCCTTCCTAACTCATGTGTTATCCTCCTGTCCATCCCTAATATCAGTCCTAACTCTGAAGTTAACAAAACTGTTTTAAGGACTTACTTTTTATTTGTTTATTAAATATTACTAAAGCAATACATGCTCTTTGTAAACACTCAAAGAGTAAGAATTGAAAAGGAGTATCTCTTTATCTTCTGGAAATCTAAGTCTTTGCTCTTCAGGCCTTCAACTGATGGGATGAGGCCCACCTACCCTACGGAGAGTTAACTGCTTTACTCCAAGTCAACTGATTTCAGTGATATCCAGTTTACAAAATATCTTCACAGAAAATTTAGACTGGTGTTCGGTCAAACTGGACTCTGTAACATAGCTAAGGTGGCACATAAAATTGGCCATCAGACCAGAGATGCAAATTTCCAAAAGGAAGCATTAGGCAATGGAACCTCATGGTTTATCTACCAGAAGAACTATGTTGTGATCAAGTCAGGATTATGACAAAATGTGGGCATGACCCCACATCAGAAAATGTGTCTACATAATTCCCCACATTAGTAAAGACGAAAAGTCACGTTGCTATTTCAATTGATGAAAAAAAATCACACTCAGGGACAGATCTGTGTGTATGTTAGGATAACATATATCATGGAGGAAACATCACAAACTGGAGTGGGACACTGGCCTCTTGTAAGGGATGAGAGAGGTGGCTCCCTCCCTGACACCTGCAGAGGTGACTCTAAATAGATTAAAGGCCCAAGCGTAATAGGCAAAGCACTCAAAGGAATAAAAGATCTTTTTGTCTTTGAATGAGAAGAATTTCTTAATCCACATCTCACAACCATAGTTCATCAGGCAAAATGATGATGAACTTGATTCCAATTGAGTTCAGGATGTCTGTCTAATGAATGACCCCATGAAGGCCAACAGACGTGACTGAGTGGGAGAAGTCCTAATTGTCTGAGGATTGCTGTGGAGGTCACAGTGGTTCCCAACATATGCTCTGAGGAGCCCTGGGGGTTCTGAAGACTTTCTGGTGGCATGTGACATCAAAACAATTTCATTGTACTACTTAGGTGTTATTTGTCCTGTTTAATCTCTCATTCTAGGTAACAGACTAAAGCAGACGCAGATATAGAACCTATCTTCTGTTTAGCCAGACATTTTGCAAAAATGAAAAACAGTGCCACTCTTCTCTCAGATTCTTTTCACAGAAGATACTTGGTAGTTGTGTTTTCCTACAAGTATATTATTTATGTTAATATGTAATAGATTTGTCACTGTTATATTTTTTCATATTTCTCAGTTTTAATTTCTGTTATGGAAATTAATGGTGAATAAATATATAAATAAAATATTTGTACAAATATAAATATAAATATAATATAAATATAATGCACATATAAGTAAAGCTCTTTGGGGTACTCAGTAATTTTTTGAGTATAAAAGGGTCCTGAATATATGTGTGTCCAGACCTCCATTGGGTTTTGGCTTACCCTAAACCCTGAAAAAAATCATCTTGAGATCCTTAACTAATGACATTTTCAAAACTTTTGTTTCCAAAGCACATCACATTCTGAGGTTCCAGATGGACATAAATTTGGGGAAAATGCTATTCAGCCCACTATACCCAAGGTTAGGGACACTTAGGCCAGGAATGATGAATGCTGCCCTCATTTTTTCCTGTGGGCCTTTGGTTATGCAAAATTCCTTGTCATGTAATAAGGACTTCCAGCTCCTGGTATAACTATGTGGTGATTCACTAACTTTGAGATGTATACAATGGGATCCTGGTCTGAGCTCCTCAGCCAGACTCCCAGGAAATCCAGGCTCTACACAATCTCTGCTTATAGCTCCATGGCCAGAGTCCTGCTCCTCACTGGTATGGTGGTCCATGCTTCAACCTTCCCCATTCCATGCCCAAACCCTAAAACTAACCCCACCTCTAACATAATCTCATCTCCAACTTCCATCTCACTCTATCTCTTCCAATTCACCTCCATTTATTTTTCCAACCCCGCTGCCAACCCAACTGCATGTCCAATCCCTATCCCCACCTTAGCATCCTATCCATCTCCTTCTCCTCCTCTATCCCCAGCCATCTTCATCACTAACCCTATTCTCAGATGCTATCTTGTCCTTAATTTGCCCTTCATCTCATCCCCACCCCAGCCTCAGACTTCAAGTCCTCATCTTTTCTCTTTTCTAGTTGGCTTCTGCCTCCTGTTTTCCTCATTCTCTGGGCGAATTTATGTCTACTCCCAGAGCCAAGAGAGTCCAGGTGAGTTTTCGGTGGTTTTCAGGGGGGTGATGAATGATGGATGGCATAGGGGGGAAGCAAATCCTGGGGCTGTGGGAGTTAAGCGAGGGATTTTCATAATCCATTGGCATTTAACTCCACAAAGGTAGGGATTTTGCTTTTTTTTTTTTTTTTTCTAGTTTCTAGAGACTTGGTAATGTCTGTTGGATTTTTTAATGTATATAAAAAAACCTTCTTCTCCACAGTCACATTTTTTTTAGCTTCTAGTATCTCTCACTGTACTTGTTCATCACGACTACCCCAATCTCCTGTTAATCCTCTTTTCTCACTTTCTTGAGCTTCCATCCCCCACTTACCTGACCTGATGTAGATGTTCTTCAGGTTCAGTACTTGACCCTCTGGTTTTCTTTTCTTTTTCTTTTCTTTTCTTTTTTCTTTTCTTTCTTTCTTTTTTTTTTTTTTTTTTTTTTTTTTTTTTTTTTTTTTTTTTTTTTTTTTTTTTTTTTTTTTTTTTTTTTTGTGTGTGGAAGGACCAGAGATCATCATGCTAAATGAGGTAAGTCAGACAGAAGAGAAAACATCAAGAACCATGTGACTTTACTCATATGTGGAATATAAAATTGAAACTAACAAAGAAACAAAAACACAGTGAACAGTTTAGTGGTTACCTGAGGGTAAGGGGGGAGGGGGCTGGGGAAGGAGAGGAAGGAGGAAGGGGGAGTTAAACACATGGTGATGGAAGGCGAACTGACTCTCTGTGGTAAGAACACATAATGTAACCCATAGATGATATATTGTAGAATTTTACACCTGAATCCTATGCAATTTTTACTAATCAATGTCGCCCCAATAACTTTAGCAATACAAAAAGATAATTAATGCTTAAAAATCCATGTATGGCTTTTTTGGAAATTTTAAGTAGTTACTCAGAGATGTTTGGGTAATGTAGCAATTTCTTCAGAGACATATGTTTAATTATAAAAATTAGCCAATTCCATACTTCATAACCTTAGAGTCATGGGTATTTTTTATTATATGCTTTCACTGCCTTTTGCTTATAACTCTAGTCTAACATTTACTTGGTTTTCCCTTTCAAAATAACTATCGAAATGATTTTCCTTTAAGGCCACAAGCTTCTAAAGTATATGTGTAAATTCGATTTGTGGGAACACAATTATTGTTTAATAAATTCATGAGAAAACATTTGTGGTTCCTGCAGGAAGTTAGGACATTTTAATCCTTAAACCAATTTTACTGCCTACCTATCTCTCAAATTTACCCTGAACAGGCTATCTCCATGGGTATTGAAGTTTCAACTTTTTCAATTATTTTCTGGATTATTACAATAACCTATTAAAATGGTCTCTTTGCAGCTGGACTTGCTTTTCTTACACTCTCTCCTCTACACTTGGTCTTATTTTCTACCCTCTTTCTTAGGTGTACTCATCTGCCTTTGTGGCTTTCTAAGCATAATCTTCAAATTGTTATAAAGCATATTTCTCATCCAAATAGATTATGAGTGCATTTAAAATTTTACTGAACTTATTCATGAAGGACCCAGAAAAATAACTAGCTGATCCAAAAGAAATATGAGAGACTGGGGATTAAGTAGTCAGTAAGAAATGTCAGTGAAATAATATCGCTAAGAACAATATAGAACTATTTTGATGTCTTACAAGGCAATTCAACAGTATCCCATGGGGTTATCTTCTCTATTAGACAGAAAATTGAAATAAAATCTTATTAGTGTTCTACAGATTAACCCAACTTTATAGAGTTATAAAACACCTGACTCAGGAGTTCCCTAATAGTGTAGTGGCTAAGGCTTCAGCGCTGTCAACGCTGCAGCCTGGGTTCGATTCCCAGCCAGGGAACTACCCACATTAAAAAAAAATTATATTTCTAGAGAGATCCACAAAAGGCTCATTATAAAATTCCCCTAGTATGCCATTGAAAGTTACATTTTAATCTTATTTTTCCAAGTTTTAGGTAATTTTCCTTGACAGAGCTTCTGAGATCATAAATTATCTCTAAAGTTAATTACGATTAAATAAAGGGTTTGTCTAAATCCATTTTGTACTCACATCATGAATTGTGAGTACAAATATTAGAGGACCCACAGTTGTTACAGGAAATGGGACACAAATTGGAGCTTAATTTATGACACATATTTCCTATCCCAATGATCAACAATGTTTCCATATTATTTATATTAGTGTACAAATTCAGAGCTTTGTCATGTGGTCTGTGAACTGTGCCTTTATATAGTGTATAATCTGATATATTTGACTTGATAATTTATATAGATAAAACACAGGTGTTAATTAGCATGCATACAGCTCCTTGTTATGTGGCTAATATAATACATCTAGATTCATATGGTGTTCAACACTGCTAAAACCAGAGAATTGGCTTCTGGAGACTATCTAAGAAATTAGGGTTGTGTAGCTGGACTGAACTGTTAGTATGGAACTCTTGCTTTTGCTGTCTATACTTGTGAGTAAATTGCTGCTTCTTTGAGATCCTTGAAATCTACTAAAATTCCTGTTCCACTTACTACCTGTGAGTTGAGATTTTATAAGTCACTAGATAGAGACTGGTCTGGTTTCCTGGGAGGGTTTTCTATAGATCCATAGATCCATATGTAGGACCTAGTCTTACATATGAATTTCTACATATCAGCCTTTATCCATAATGGTGGGCTTGTCATACCTGATTAAATGGACTTTATTATCAGATATGACATTCTTAGTATGTCCTTGGTTGTGCAATTGATTTGTCTAATTATATCCTTGCAAAAAGAAGAGATGATTCTTATAAAACCTATACAAACAGCTACATTGCCATGAAAGATGAAATTATTTGTAATAATATCTGGTTACAATACTAAGCAGTTATACATATAGGACCAGTTGATATCTCTCACATTGCCAGAGATAATATCTATAAATATGGTTTGGTGATTTATGGTGTATTATTAACAGAATTAAGTAAAATTCAAGATCAATCTAATGTTTTTTGCCAAGGAATGGTTATAATTTTTCTAAGCTTTGTTCATCATAAAAAGCATTAATTTGTATCCCAATTGTTAGAATCATTATAATATTTATAAATAAAAAATTTCTCTGATAATTTGATAGCTTCTTTATATTGAGATTTGACACAGAATACTTCTCCAGAATTCTGAAGGATCAGATGGCAAAATACTTGTGAAAGACTTTCATTCCAATTTACACAAGTAAACTTGTTAAATTGGAAGTTAGCAGTAGGTCAAAAAGAAAGAAAAAGAGCTTCTTCCTTTCATAAGAAGATAGACATCTGAAAAAAATTCCCAATAATATTAAAGACATAAACAACCACATGTAGATTTTCTTCATCACAGTTTCATTTAATCAGGTGTTAAAAAAAAATCTGTTCTACTAGATATAAGGTTAGCTGTCATAAAAAAACATTCTGGAAACCCTGGTTCTACTCTTGGTTCAGTCTCACAGGGGTCTACTTGTGGGGACAAAGTCAGTTTACATGGGAAAGCCTGTACCCATGAGTCTGTTTCTTGAAGTATCAAGATCTGAGTACCAGTTAAAACCTATCCACTGATGTTCTTTGATGACTCTTTGCAAAGACTCAATTTCTGGCCTGCAACTTCCAGCTAAAACTTCCAGAAAGCAGAAATCACCTGTTGATGATAGGACTGAATGGTGCCAGTGTGTTCACGCCAGAGACTAATACTACCTAATTAAAGAAAGTAGAATACTCTGTTAGGGCATTCTGTATAATGATTCCAAGAAGATTGGATCAATGTTTCCCCTGAAGGAAAGAACAAATTAGGCACACAGAGGACATTATCCAATCACCATCCCATAAAAGTGGACAACCTCAGAATCAGTTACAGTGATAATTTAATCCACAAAATTAATCGGTGGAAGGCTGAATCTTTCCCTCTCTCTCTCTCTCTTTTTTTTTTTTTTTTTTGATAGTTTTTCCCACATCATGGGTTTACAAATCAAGGATCTTCTTACATTAGTGTTGAATCATTAAAAAAAATTATCCCCATTTCCCCTTCTCCTGCCCCTCTCCCCTCTGTCCTCCCCCCTCTCCTTAAAAAGAAAAAAAATTTTTAAAAATTTAAAAATTTAAAGCATATCAAATATACTTATAATTTTTGGCATCCTTCCTGCTTGTACATTTTCTATGGTAAGTTACAAGGTGAGAGAGTAAGCCTTTGGTGTTTTGGTCATCTAGGAGATGACAAAAATAATTTAAAACACATAAAAATCTTGACAGTTTTCAATTTTTCTGAATTTAAGTTCTGATCTTAGGAAAAGCAACATCAAAAAGAATTATTGGAGCCTGGTAATGTGATTAAGATAAGTGCCTAATTGCCTAAGATAAAGGAGTCATTGTAGCTTATTAATCATAGTGAAATAAAGAGATTTAAAACTAAATATGGCAGAAGATAATAAGAAAATTTAGCTCTTCATAAGTGAGGACCTTTTGTAACTTAAAAAAATAATTTAAGACATCAAAATTATGGAGCAACAAAACAGCAGTGTGAGAGGGACCGCTGAAAAACTCCTCTGGAGATTACAACTAATAAAACATCTATACCCCAACCAAGGACTCTACACAATGCACAATCATAGCTAAGAAAACAGCCTGTGGCATTAAGGTGTAGGTGGGCAGAGGGTGAAACAAAGGAGAAATAAAAGGGGAAGAGCAGAGATGCAGCTGTGTGTGGGTCCCCGCTTAGAACTCTATTGCTGGGGGAGGAAAGAGAAAGAAGGTGGCAGGTGGCAAGAGAGCTCTGCAGACCTCACTCCATCTGCAGGGAAGAGGAAAGGAGGCTCAGAGGCGGGGGCATGAGATACCACAACCACCTCACTTTGGCCTCCAGGAGGTGCAGATGTGTCTACAAAATGCAGTGGTTAGACTTCATTCTGGTTTCCAGGGCAGGGGGAGTGACTAGGGGGTGAAGACGTGCAGTGCTGATGCTTAGGCAGGGAAGAAGGAGAGAGGGGCTATGCACACATTTCTCACCTCACAACCAGCATGGTCTGAAAGACCAGCATACAAGACTGATTTCAAGGCTCAGGACAGCATCCATGCATGGGGCAAACCAAGAACAGTAAGGCGCAATCATGCCCCAACTCTCATCAAGACCCTTGCAGCCACAGGAAGAAAACAAAGCCTCGAACACCCCTCCTTGACAGACCTCCACTAGCCCAGTATCAGCAGGAATGCCAAAGAAATTGCAGCAGTGAGGGTCCAGAGAGGCTGCCAAAATGAGAAACCAGAGAAAGGGAGCTCAAAATTAATCCAAACAACAGACAAAAGAAGTAAAAGAGATGGGAACAGATGATCCATCAGAAACAGAGCTTAAAGCAGTGATTATAAAAATGCTTAAAGAACTGAATGAGGGTCGGCTTTAGCTCAAGCGGTTACTTTGTCATGGTGCAACCAAGAACTGAATGATAATTTCAACAGAGGGATAACAAGCATTAAAGAAGACTTACAAACCATTATAAAGGACTAGACAGAGATAATGACTACATTAACTGAAATAAATAATGGAATAAAAGTCACCAGACCAGATAAAATAGAAGTGCAATGCAGTGATTTGCAGGAAAAGCCAGCATAAAAACACCCAACGTGAACAGATAGAAACAAGGGTCCAAAGAAATGAGAATGGTTTGAGATTCCTCTGGGACAATATTAAACATAAAAATATTAAAATCATAGGTATATCAGAAGGGAGAGAGGAAAAACAAGGGATCAAGAAATTATTTGAAGAAATGATGACTGAAAAATTTCCTAACCTGGAGAAGGAAATAGACATACAAGTCCAGGATATACAGAGAATCCCAAACAAGATGATCCCAAACAGGAACACACTGAGACACATCATAGTTAAAATGGCAAAAGTTAAAGAAAAAGAGAAAATTCTAAAAACATCAAGAGAAATGTAAGTAACTTATAAGGGCACACCCATTCAACTCTCAGCTGATTTCTCACAAGAAACTTTACAGGTTAAAAGGGATTGGCAGAAAATATTCAACGTGATGAAAACCAAGGATCTCTAACCAAGAATAATGTATCCAGCAAGGCTGGCATTCAGATTTGAAGGACAGATAAAGAGTGTCTCAGATAAGGAAAAGCTAAGGGAATTCATTACCACCAAACAATACCAGAAAGAATGCTACAGGGACTTCTTTAAGATGGGAGGAGGGATGAGAGAGTGGATAAAACAAGGGAAAGGGATGAAGAAAATTAGTTTGATTGTTACAAGGCAATAATCAAGGAGATATAGTGTACAATATGGGAATATAGTCAAGAAATTTGCAATAACCATGTGTAGTGTTAGATGGGTACTAGATTTGTTGGGATGATGGGAGGAGAGCTAGAATGGTGGGAAAAAAAGGGAAGAAATCAAGAAATACAAATTCATAGTCATGGAATAATCACAGGGATATAAAATGCAGCATAGGGCATATAGTTAAAGATCATTGTAATAACTATGTATAGTGTTACACGGGAACCAGATGTTTTAGAATGAGGATTTAGTAAGTTATATAGATGACTCATCACTGTGCTGTACACCTGAAACTATTATAATATTGTAGGCAAAATGTAATAAAAAATAAATTTTTTAAAAATCACAATTACAACTAAACTATAAAACAACCATCGAGAATCATCTGAATTGAAGTCTAGTTGAATGCAAGTCCTACAATTAAGGACATAAAGAAGAAGCCAACTTGAGACTGGTAGGAGGGGCAGAGGGGTAGAACAGGCTGTTCCCACACCGAGTGTGACCATTAAAAATCGAGAGGGATATCTCAGCTGTGGAGGTCTCCCCTCAGAAAAGCAAGGGGTCCCAGCCCCACACCAGGCTCCCCAGCCCAGGGTTCCAGTGCTGGGAAAAGAAGTCCTTACAACTTCTGGCTGTGAAAACCAGCAGAGATTGTGAATGAGGAAGACAAAAGCTGCAGTACCAGGTGCTCCTCTCAAAGGGCCCATGCATGGATTTACTTGCTGGCTGACTCACAGCTCCAGCATGGGGCAGCAGCTTGAAAGGCACCAGAAACATATGGGGAGGAACTGAATTGTCTGGTTTCAGAGCAACGGCTGGTGGGGCAGCTTTCTCTTTGAGGGAAGAACTGGTGGAAGACATTGTTTCCTTGTTGAGCCCTCCCTCCTTCCAGTGTGCAGCTGCAGGCAGCCACCATGCCTGAGTCTTCATCAACCTGGCTTTCACCTTTCATCCGCCCTGCCCTGGTGATTCTCTAAACACCGCCCCACCCAACTTTTAGGCCCACCCCAGCTACGTCCTGTGAGTGGACACAGAGATTGAGTTAGTTTTGTTCATATTTACATCTATACACATAGCTCCAGGTTTTACAAATAGCCTAAGGGGAAAACACCTGTGTCCTTGAGGTTTCCCAATTGGACAGTCTGCCAAAGTGTCTGATTATGGCTACGTTCCCCAGCAGTGGTTCTTTGTTGATGCAAACCCCAGATTCTCAGACTCCTGCTCACTCCCAGAATCGACAAATGCCTCAGGGTAAAAGCAGCTGCAGACGTCAGCTTACTCCTCTGAGATATCGAGCAATTACAGTCTCCCATAGGCCAGGCTTATGGTTTCTTTTATAATAAAATTTCTTCAAAAACTTGGTGGGGTTTTGGTTTATTTGTTTCCAATCAGTTCCATGTATGAATCCCAACACCTAAAGATCTCTTCTGTTTATAATTTTAAGTAATCATATTTTCCTTTTCTTTGTTGTTATGGAAAATTTTAAACTATCCAAAAGTAAGGAGAAGTATAATGAAGCCCTAAGTACCCGACAGTGAGGTTCAATAATTATCACTATATGTCATTCTCACTTCATCTATATCCCCCCTTATTTTCCCTTAGATTAGATTATTTTAAGCAAACCCCAGGCATAATAATTAATCTTTAAACACTACAGTATGTATCTTCAAGAGACAACGACTGTTAAAAATAATTATAATACCATTATCACACTTAAAAATTAGCAATAATTTTTTTAAATTCATTTTCATTAGACTTATTGGGGTGACATCTGTTAGCAAGGATTACATAGGTTTCAGGCATACAATTCTACAGTGCATTGTCAACTTGTTATATAATAAGTTCACCACCCAGTGTGAGTTCTCTTTCCATCACCTTATATTTAGCTTCCCCTCCCTCCTCTCCCACCCCTTCCCCTTTCTCCCCTCCCTAACCCACTCGTTCCCAAATAAACATTAAACTATTGATTGTGTCCTTAGGTTGTTTGTTTCTTCATTTCTTTTTTCTTTGCTTTCAGTTTTATATTCCGCATATGAGTGAAGTCATACAGTTCCTTGTTTTTTCTGTCTGGCTTATTTCACCAAGCATGATGATCTCCAGGTCCATCCATTTTGTCACAAATGGCAATATTTCATCTTTTCTTTCAGCTGAGTAATATTCCATTGTGTATATGTACCACTGCTTCTTTATCCAGTCATCTGTCGCAGGGCACTTTGGTTGTTTCCATGTTTTGGCCACTGTGAACAGCGCTGCAATGAACATTGGGGTACATAAGTCTTTGCGGACAAAGGTTTTCAAGTCTTTTGGGTAGATCCCCAGAAGGGGGGATTGCTGGGTCATATGGTAACTCCATTCCCAATTATCTGAGGAACCTCCACACCATCTTCCATAGTGGTTGTACCAGTTTGCACTCCCACCAGCAGTGTACCAGAGTTCCTTTTTCTCCACACCCTCTCCAGTACTTGTTATTCCTTGTCTTAGCAATAATTTTTAAATTGCCAAGTATCTAGTCAGTATTCCAAGTTGTCCAATTGTCCCATAGTTTTAAAACATTTTCAATCAGGATCAAAACAAAGTCCACATATTTTATTTGATCAATCTGTTTCAAGTTCCTTTTAGTCTTAGGTTTCTCTTCTCTTTTTCCCCTCGTGATGTATTTTTTAACAATTTTGTTGAGCTTAAATTTATATATACCCATTTAAAGCATACAGCTCAATGGTTCTTAGTATTAATATACTCAGAGTTGTTACAATAACCACCACAATCCATTTTAGAACATTTTGATCACCTCAAAAAGAAACCCCACCCCTGTTACCAATCACTCCTTATTTCCCTCTTCCCCACAGTCCCTGGGAAGCACTAATCTACTTTCTGCTGTCTCTATAGATTTGTCTATTTTGGGTATTTTATATAAATGAAACCATACAATTTGCGGCCTTCCATGACTGGTTTCTTTTCTTTTTTTTTTTTTTTTAATTAATTTATTTTATTTTATTTTTTTTATGTGGGTAGTTCCCTGGCTGGAAATCGAACCCAGGTCATGGCACTGACAGTGCCAAAGCCTAGCCACTACATCACCAGGGAACTCCCTGGTTTTTTTCACTTAGCATAATGTTTTCAAGATTTACTGTTGCATGGATCATTATTTCCTTTTTTGCAATTTATTTTTTGAAAAAACCAAGTCATTTGTTCCACAGCTTTCACATTCTGAATTTTGCTGACTGCATTCCTGTGGGGTCTATTAATGTATTCTTCTCTGTTCCCTGTTTATCCTATAAACTAGTAATTAGAACTAGATGATTGATCAAATTTTAGAGTCCATATTTTGGCAAGACAAGTTAACAGATGATGCAGTGAGCCTGCATAAGGTGTCTATAGGCCATTGCTAGCATCTGTGATCATCTCATTATTATAGCAGCTACTGAGACTATTGGAACCAACAGTACTGTGTGGAAACAGCAGTATTGTGTGATACAATAATATATAAAATCTGACCTTTGCTACTAATCTGATTCCTTTTTTGAGGCCACGAAATCTTAATGATTGTGTTCAAAAAGGCTTGGAGCCTATCATTTGCTGTTTGGGGGTACGTAAATAGTGATTTTTTCAATCCGCGAGAGTTCAAATCTCTGGACTCATAATAAATTTAGATTTCAGACTAAAGGAAGAGAATACCTCCTCCTATTGTTTACTTCTACTTCTGCCCATCTCTGTTTGCAAAGTGTCCAAGTGTCCAATTCTTGCCTTTTGACCTATGACTTGCTAAAAGCAGCAGGAAGCAGCCAGCATACACTGATATCCTACCTTTTAAAATCTATTCTTCCATAGACATATAGATCAATGGAATAAAAATTAGTTCAGAAGCAAACCCTCACATTTATGATCAATTGATTTGTGTGTGTGTGTGTGTGTGTGTGTGTGTGTGTGTGGTTTCCTGGCTGGGAATCGAATCCATGCCATAGCATTGAGAGTGCCAAAGCCTAGCCACTACACCACCAGGGAACCCCTGATCAATTGATTTTTGACAAGAATTTCAAGACAATTTAATGGATAAAAGAGTAGTCTTTTCCATACCCGGGGCTGGGATACTTGGATATTCACATGCAAAAGAATGAAACATCCCATACTTTGTGTATAAAAATTAACTCCAAATGATCAAACACCTAATTGTAAGAGCCAAAATCATAAAAATCTTAAAAGAAAACGGGAGTAAATTATCATGACCTTGGACTGGGTGATAGTTTCTTAAATATGGCACCAAAAGTACAAGCAACCAGAGACAGGTAGATTGGACATCATCAAAATTAAAAACTTATGTGTTTCAAAGGGCACCATAAATAAATTGAAAAGATAATACACAGAATGGGAGAATATATTTGTAAGTTATATAGTATCTGGTATGAGTCTAATCTAAAATATATAAGAGCTTATAACTCAACAACAAAAAGAGAAATATTCCCATTTTAAAATGGAAAAAGGATTTGAATAGACGATTACCCAAAGGAGACATACAAATGGGCAAGAAGCTCATGAAAAGATGCTCAATATCATTAGTTGTTAGGGAAATGCAATCAAAAGCACAATGAGGGGAGAAATAGGCGAAGGTGATTAAAAGGTACAAACTTCCAGGTATAAGATAAATAAGTCCTGGGGATGTAATGCACAGCCTGGTGACTATCGTTACAATACTGGATTGTAGAATTGAAAGCTGCTACGAGAATAGATCTTATAAATTCTCATCACAAGAAATAATTTTGTAATTGTGTGGCGATGGATGTTAATGAAACTTGTGGTAATCATCTTGCAATATATACATATATCAAATTGTTAGGTTGCACACCTAAACCTATTAATAATATAATATTATTTCTCAATTATACTGCAATAAAAATTGAAAAAAAAAAAACACAAGGTACCGCTTTATACCCACTGAGAAGACTATAATCAAAATGACAGATAACAAGTCTTGGCCAAAGGGTGAAGAAATTGGAATTCTCTTACATTGATGGTGGAAATGCAAAATGATGTAGCAACTTTGGAAACCAATTTGGCAGTTCTTCAAAAATTTAAACAAAGATTTACCATATGACCCAGCAATTTCACTCTTAGATAGACATCCCAAAGAACTAAAAACATATGTTCACACAAAATTTCATACATGAAAGTTCACAGCCACATTATTTATAATATTCAAAAAGTAGAAACAACCTAATGTCCATGAACTGATAGATGAATAAATAAAATGTGATATATCCATACAATAAAATATTATTTAGTCAGGGAGTTCCCTGGTGGTGTAGTGGCTTAAGGCTTCGGCGCTGGCGCTGTCAACGCTGTGACCTGGGTTCGATTTCCAGCCTGGAAATTACCCACATACTACAAACAAACAAACAAACAAACAAACAAACAAACTCTCTCTCTCTCTCTCTCTCTCTCTCTCTCTCTATATATATATATATATATATATATATATATATAAAATTTAGTCATAAAAAGGAATGAAGCACTGATCCACACCACAGCATGGATAAACCTTGAAAACGTTATTCTGAGTGAAAGAAACTAGACACAAAGGCCACTTATTACATGATCCTAATTACATGAAATATCCAGAACAGCCAAATTCACAGAGACAGAAAGTAGATTAGTAGTTGTCAGGGGCTAGGAGGAGGGGAAAATAGGGAGTGACTGCTAATGGGTATAGAATTTTTTTTGCGGGGGTGATGAGAATGTTCTAGAATTAGATAGTGGTGATGATTACACAATGATGTACATGCAATTAATGCTATGGAATTATATGCCTAAAATGGTTATGATGGCATATATATGAAGTTATATATTACCATGATAAAAAACTATTTCTAAAAAGTCCCCCAAACCACAAAATTTATAAGAACACAGACTGTCTTCCATGTCATCATAGATGACTATTCTATCAAATGGTTTCACACAACCTCAAAGGGATCATTTGCCTTAAATCTACAGTATCTGGGGTTTTTTAAAAAATTTTTTATTGCCTGCTGCCTGATTGTTAAGCCAATGTCAAATATTTTAGGTTTTTGTTACAGTAGTGCTCCAGTTTCAGGTGCCAATTTTGGTATCAGGGTAGAGGCTAAGTTATTAGTACTAAAATATTTCAAATTACAGTGACTAATGCTTCTGGATTTGATGGAGTGGTTTACAGAAGATTCACAGTGCTGTTAAGAATAATTTGAAAAGCCAATTAAAAATGCTAAAAGCTACAACGTTTCATCCAAAGCATTGGTGAGCTAGTGAGGCAACCAGGAGTTGAAAGAACAAAGTCCCAGATAGGGGGAAATAGTACAGACAGGTGATATGAGCCAACATCCCTCTACCTTCAGGGTATTTGATGCTCCTGAGCATGAGGTAGGAGACTGAGGATCTGCACAAAAGGGTTGAATAGAGGAATTCTTCCAAGATGCAGAGAAACCAGCAGAACTTGAGACATCTCATGGGCTTGGATGGACAAAATTAGAGACTCAAAGGACAAGGATCCTGGTGAGAAAGGAAGAATGAAAAACAATCTTCCTTTTCAGACATTGCAGAACTCTTATGCTACATGGGACAGAGTCTAAGAATATCCTCCAGAGCCTGTATAATTTGTCATATACAATGTCTGGCATTCAATATTATATAATGTTAGAGACAAGGCCAGAAGACTGAAAACCAAGGGAAAATAACAGGTAGTATAAAGAGACCATGGATAATCTTGATATTGGAATTAGCAGATAAGAATCTTAAATCACTAATTAATATGTTCAAGACAAATAAGGAAAAATGCAGAAGTTAGATGAAGGGATGGGTAATTTCACCAGAGAGTAGGCAATTATAGAATGGAAAAGTACTATAATTGAAATGAAGAATTCAGAAGATGTGTTCAGCAACAGTTTAGAGACTATAGAAGATAGGATAAGTGAACAGGAATTCAGACCACTAGAAAATACCCAGACTGAAGCACAAAATAAAGAATGGAAAATAAAAAAGAGGGTTTAAGACAGAAAGAAAGTCTAACAAAACATTGTGACTTTACAGGTAACCATTTTTTCTCTCTTTCTCTCCAAAGTAGGTGGCTGGTCTGGGGTGGGTAGCCTCCTTTTTTCATGAGGTTATTCAGGCTAGTGAATTCAACAAATGGCTTCTATCTTTAGATGTACTCCTATTGCGATTATTCTTCAACCAGCAGAAAGAAAGAAGAAATCAAGGGCCAGCACCTTCATTTAAAAGAAGTTGTACACATCACTTGTGTTGATGAGGGCCTGACTTAGGCACACAACTACACGTGATGCTCTGGGCTACCATGAGCATCTAATTACTAAGGGATGGAGGAAAGAATAGATTTTAGTGAACAGAAAGCAGTTTCTGCCACCAGTTTGGACTGCTATTATATACAGAAGCTAGACATGTGGGGCTTGTAGACCACAGTAAGAAGTGTGGATTTGAGCTGGGGAAGGAGGAACTGGGAGTGTCAGCAGAAAGAACTCATGATTGTCCAGATTAGGAGCTTGCCTTCTGGGGCTCACATTGGCTGAGGTTTCCCACTTCCAGGTTTGGTGCTGGCAGTCAGTTTTCAGAGATGGAGAATCTGCGGAATGATGGCCCTTGACTCCAGCAACTCTGATGTAAACTGCTGTGGGTCACAGCTAGTCTTTCATAGACATACTCAACGGTGCTGTTCTGTGAAGAAGGGCTTCTTTGTCATCCACAAGGACTCAGAGAAGACCGAGGCTGAGGACTGCCAGAGCTACACTGTGTAAGACCCCAGACACTCCCCTCCTAACACATCTCCCTTCCAGGCCCAGTGCTTCCTGCCTACAATTATCCTTGGACTCTTGCCACTAAGTGGCTAAAGAGGATTTGGGTCACAAGGCCTTGAAGGAACCATTGCAGGGCACCTGGGAGGTATTGATTAGGTCTCCTGTCACCTGGAAATCTTTTATTTCTGCTTTCAGGTAATAGGGAAGAGCTTAAGACTGAGGCTGCTTCTTTGGTCCTTTAAAAGCTCATCTCCACTTCTCCCAGAGCCAACTGGGTGGAAACTTGACAGCCATGTGAGTGAGGCATCCTAGAGAAAGATCCCTAGTTCTCAGTAGAGTCATCCCCAACCAATTCCACAGGAAGAGATGAACATTCCTGTTGGTCCTTGCCTTAAATACATTTATATGAAAAATAAATGTTGATTTAAGGCACTAAGTTTTGGGACAGTTTTTAATATAGCAATAGATAACCTCACATATGGTAAGCTCAAGAACATGTATGAAATATTGTGTACTGCCTACCCACAAAGCTATCCTCCACCACTCTTTCTTTTTAACAGAACCTGGGTTTTGTTCAGGTATCAGTCAGAATTTCCTTAATCAGTCTCACTCTTGGTTAGTGGGGTAGCCATGTGACCCAGTACTAGCCAAAGAGATATAAAAGGAAGTCTGCTGGGAGCTTCTGGTGAAAGGCATTCCAATCCTTAAGGAGGGGAAATTTCCTGCTGCTTCCCCTTGCTTCCTATCTTTGAACATGGTGTGTGAACATGATGTCTGGAGCTGCTGCAGCCATCTTGTGACTATGAGGAGAGGCCAGAAAAATTGCAGGCTCTGAAAGTAATATTGTTGATCTGCTAAACCCACACCAGCAGCTCCCACTGACTTCTTGCTATGTTTATGTCACTATTCGCTGAATAGTTTGTGAGTTGTCCCTGAAAAATCTTTCTGTGATGCGCTGGGCTTCCTTTTTGCCCTGTATAAATCTCTGCTAAATTTCACTATCTGTCTTACTGTTCCCTAGATCTAGACAGGACAGAAACTGTGTAGATTCCTAACAATCCAGAAGGTGCTGTTTAGGAAAGAAAGAGTTTGTCCATGAGCCCATTATAAACCTTTTACCTCTTAGCCCTAAGCTACTCTTATACACATGAGTGTGTGCCGAAGTGGAGAATGGAGAAAATCCACTAGCACATTGCTCCTCCAGGAACTACCAAAGGAGCAATTCCTTCCTTTATGCATATGTAGCTTTCATTTTTACAAGTTTGGAAGAAAATGATCCAGGAGATGATAAAAATTTCTGTGGTGGATTTATAATGTCCACAAAATCTTTGATGCTCTTCATTTTAAGAGGTGGAGGTAATTCTACTCTCCTTGAGAGGGGTATGGATTTAGAGACTCACTTCTAACAAACAGAACATGGCAGAAGTGGCAGCATCTGACTTTGGACACTAGGTCATAAAAGGCACTGAGCTTCCTCTCAGCTCTTTCCCTTGGGTCACTTGCTCTGGGGGAACCAAGTGCTGTGTCGTAAGGACACTCAAGTGGTCTTAAGGAGATCCCCTCACAGTGAGGAGCTGAGGCCTCCAGCCAACAGCCATGGGAATGCGTTGTAGAAATTCATCTTCCAGCCCAGGACAAGCCTTCAGATGAAGCACCCCTAGCTGACATCCTGACTACAATTCCAGGAGAGACCCCTAGGCAGAACCAGTTAGGCTAGCCACTTCCCAATTCTTGATCCCCACAAACTGTGACATAATCATTGTTTGTTGTTTGAAGCTGTTAGGTTTCCGGGCAACTGCTAAACTAGTAATAGTTGATGAATACAAGTTCTTTAGGGTGCCCCATCCTAGTTCCTGAAGGATACGCTTTGTTAATTTTGTACCTTAGGAGCAAGGAGTTAAGTTGATTATCCTCTTAGGGGGATGGATGATCTGTCATTCTCAATCTGTTAGCTTGTTTTATTATTTTTCCCTTCGTTTATCATCATGCCCCAAAGAATCCACACCTGCATTTCATGAGACCATAAGCAACAGGAGGCCCAGTTGGAGCCAGTAATGGCTGTAGGAGCCACAAAACCAAGCCAAGACCATAACGTTCACCAGACAAATCAGAAATGTGTCTCTGCTCCTTCCTTCTCCCCATCCAAATGACCAAGAGCAAGACCCCAAAAGAAGGGGGTGAGGAGAAAATGAAGGTGTATCTCTGCCAGCTGCAAGTCCCAGAACCAGAGCAGAGGAAAGAGAAGAAAGGACAGAGCTTTAAACAGAATGGATGGATATTTTTTCCCTCACCAGCTGTGATTGAGCTGGGCCCTAGATATCATTGAGAGAAAGGAAAGAAAGATTCTAGATGTTCCATACAGGCAGTGACTGGAGTAAAACTGAAATGTTTCATTGTTCCCCACCTCCTGTACCTACTCAATTTCAGACTTCTTGATTAATTAGGTATGTCACTGCATATGCCCCAGAACACCCCTGTTCTGGGCCTTCCAGGGCTGGGCTGGATGAGAAGATCCTAAGGGTGGGGACTGAGGGCTGGGTGGGGGCACAGGCACAGAGGCATAAAGGACAATGGGTGTAAATCAGTGACGGCAGTCCCAGGCTGTTCTGCATAAAAGTCAGCCATGACAGGTGGGCCAACCTGGTATACTCCCCACCGCCGCTGCCCGGAGCACAGACAGACCAGGCTGGAATACTTAGTTCACTTTACTGAAGGATCCCAGGTGACACAGTGCACAAGAAGAGGGGCCTAAACTAGGAAGAAGTTAGAGAAGTTATACGCCGGCCCTCCCCTGCCCAGCCATCTCCGGAGGCCACTTGGCCCAAGGCCAGGCTCTGAAGTCCATTAGACCCCAGGGAGGAAGGGGCTTCGCCCCCAGCCCCAGGCCCACCTTGACCGGATCCACAATAAACTTGTCTCTGTCCCAGGGAGGTCCCTGCAGCTGGAGGGGCCCACCTCCAAGCAGCTGCTCAGTCCGCTTTTACACCTGGGCGATGGGGCTCAGCCAGTCCAGTCGGGCTGTGAGGCCATGTGCAGGCCTCTGCCTTCTTCAAGACGTGCAAGGAGGACCCTCCTGGCATGATGGGCTGGTCACTTCTGGGGGACATGAACTAGGACATAGACACACAGCCTCAGGATAAGAGGACTTGGAGGGGCTTTCATCGGAGGTCGCTATTGAGGAGAAACATTGAGATGGGCAGAGAGGGCCGAAGCACAAGTCACCACATGGACACTGACACGACACAGGAGCGTCAGCAGTTGGGATAGCAGATGCTGACCCTGATAGCGCCATGCCAAGGTATTGGTGGTGGTGGTGGCGGGGGAGGTTTGCGGGGAGGAGGGGGCGACTCCAGGGCTGGACTGCAGCTCCCTCCCAGGGACATTTCCTCCCCTGTAAACGCAGGACGAGGGGCAGCTCCTACAGTGGCCGGGACTAGCCTTAGTAGGGTGTTATGTAGCAGTTATTGATGTAACCAGTCTCAGGATCATAATTCCTTTTGTACGTAGAGCAGGCTGAGGCGCTGTATTAGGGATTTGCTGGGTCAGCGCGCCCTCTGGTGGGCATAGGAAGACACAGCTCAGGGAAAAAAGTTGGAACTAGAGGATTAAATTTAGAGATCCTCCGTCCCTCTTCCCTTTTCTGCCTCCTTTCTCCCTGCCATCTTTCTTTTCTTCCTTCCACACACACATTCCCCCAGGACCTGCTTCCACCTAGCTGGAGACCCAGCGATGACTGAGACAGTCCAGCCCTGCCCTCCCGGGGCTCACAGCCCAGTTAGGGGATGTGGGGGATACAAGAATCTCTTAACACCAGAGCCAGGCGCTTTAGGGTGGAAAGATACCCGGGAGGAGAGCAGGGTCGCAGTATGCAGGGCCTCAGAGGCCATGGGGAGGAGTCTGTCCACAGAAAGATTTAGAGTAAGGAAAGACAAGGCCAAGTTTGCGTTGTCTTGTGAAAGGGAAGGGCTAGAGTGGGACTGAACCCAGGGAGAGAGCTGGATGGGGGCGGGGTGGGGCAGGCACGGGGCGGGGCGGGCGGCGGGTGGGGAGACCGGAGGGAGGCGCCGTTGAGGTCCAGGGCTTCCACCCCGTTCTTAGCGGTGAGAGGAATCCGCACTTCAGCCCTCGGAGGTCTTCCCAGTCTGGTAGTCTGATGGGGACTCGCCGACATTGCGGACCAAGCCCAGACCTCCAGCTTGGTGACTCCATGCAGAGAAAATCCGGCCGTGCCCTTAACTGCGGCGATTCAATGACCCCCCCCCCCCCCGCCCCCGCAATCTTTTTCTTATTTGGGGGCCCCAGGGAAGATTGTTGTAATCTCTAATAGGGCAGTTCTCAAACTATTTGGTCTTAGGACCTCTTAGGTTATTAAAAAATGATCAAGGACCGCAAGTGGCTTTTGTTTGTGTGGATTCAATCTGCCATATTAGGAGTTCCAACTGAGAAATTAAAAGTATCTATGAACTCTTTTTTAAAAAAACAGGGGCTCCCTGGTGGTGTAGTGGCTAGGCTTCAGCGCTCTCACCGCCGCGGCCTGGGTTCGATCCCCTCTCAGTGAACCAACCAAAAAAAAAAAAAAGAAAAAGAACGAACAAACAAACAAACATGTTATATGTCCACAAAAATAACATACATCTTTTCCAAAACAAAAATTTGAGAGGAGTAGCATTGCCTTATGTTTTTTTGCCAATCTCTCTTGTGCCTGACTCAGTAGAAGACAGCTTGATCTTGGTACCTGCTTCTGCATTTAGTCATTTGCGGTACCGCACGTCCTGTAGCTTCTGGAAAATTCCACTGAACATTTGCAGGAGAATGAGAGTGAAAAAGACAAATAATGCCTTGGTATCATTATAAAAATGGGTTTGATCTCTGCCGTGTCCCTGGGGGACCCATGGGAATCCCTGGCCCTTAGCCATGGAGCTTCTGCAATGCCACAGGGACCCTCATCTTCTTGGATTCCTCCTTCTTCGGAAGTTTCTGAGTCTCTAATTCTCTAATGGGCTTCTGGGACCATGTCCCCAGCCACTCTGCCCCATTCCCACCCCCCATCCCCACCCCACCAGGGGGACAGTGCAGCTAGAAACTGGAACAAGAGGACAGATCATCACACCTGCTTTTCATGAATAAATGTGGACTGAAGAGAAGCAGAACTGTGCTGGACGCATGCCGGGAGCCTTAGAATAAAAGCTGGCATGGTCAGTGTTGATTAAAACCACATTTTAAAAAGACTCTTTATGGCTTGTAAAGCAGAGTTAGGTTCTGAGTTCAGGTCATCATAAACTGATTTTTTTCACAGATGTGAAAGTCTGGTGGGGTTCCCTGGGCATCCCACGCACTGGGCATCCCCAGAATGCCCAGATCATGTTGCAAACTGCCCCCTAGGAGGTCAAACTGCTTGCAATAGGAACTCCTGAAATACACTTCTGGGAGAGGTGTATTGCTCTTGTACTTGTAGGTACCAGGTGCTCTCCCAGTGTGTCCCCTCCATAGCCTGCATTCAGCCCAGTGTGTTATACTCTGCTGTCCCCTGATGAGAATGAAACCTTGGTCTCAGTAACATTCAGGGCTGGGCATTGTTCCAACACCAACACATGCCACCTCCTAGGTCCTTAGCACCTCATGATAAAGTGGAGACACTGAGGTAGGAGGACACTAAGTGACCTGTCTGGTTATGGCTACCAGTTAAACAATAAGGCTGGCAGGTAGCCTTATAGCACCTTTGTGAGGAAGTAAAAAGGGCCCCTCCTCTGATCCAACTCTTATAAAAAGTGCCTCTTTGGTACCGCGAATGATTAAACAGAGTTACCATTTAATCCAGCAAGTCCATTCTTAGGTATCTTCCATGAGAAATAAAAACAGAAACTTGGACATGAATGTTCATAGCAGCAGTACTCACAGTAGCCAAAATATGCAAACAACCCAAATGTCCATCCACTGATGAACGGATAAACAAAATGTGGTGTATTCATACAATGGAATGTTATTCAGACTTAAAAGGGAACGGAAGGGGCTCCCTGGTGGTGTAATGACTAGGATTAGGCTCTCAACGCCGTGGCCTGGGTTCGATTAAAAAGGAATGGAGCCCTGACGTGCTACAACATGGATGGAGCTTGAAGCCACGCTAAGTGAAAGAAGCCAGACACAAACTCAGCACGTCTTGTGAGTCCATTTCTATGAAATGTACAGAATAGGCTAATCCATAGAGACAGAAAGCAGAGGGGACAGTTGGAGGGTGACGGCTAAGGGGTGTGGGATTTCTTTTTGGGGTGATGAAAATGTCAAAATTGATTGTGGCGATGATTGCACAACTCTGACTATGCTGAAGCCACGGAAATGCACACTTTAAATGGATGAATTATCCAGTCTATGAAGATTCATTTTCATAAGCACCTCGCCCATGTGCCAGCTGTCTCCGGTTTGTCATTGGGTTTTCCAATCTTGCAGGGTTATAAATAACCAGAGATAAATGCACTTGAGCTGCACTGGCCTGCACACACACACTTATACACACATCCCTAATTAATTCCTCAGAATAATTCCCAGTGGCCATGTGTGGCTGCCCAGCCCTTGAATGTGGCTGCTCCAAAGGGACTCATTATGATAAAGGGAATGTTCAATATCTCACTAATACTTGTCTTATATTGGGGACAAGTACAAATGATAATAGTTTGTCAATTCGTGGATAAATAAAATCTGTTTTTAAAATTCATTTCACATGTTTCTATTTATTTACTGAAGGTGGCCCCTAGCCATTTAACATGTACATGTAGCTTGCATTTGGGGTTTGATGATATTTCTGTCGGACAACGGCTGCTCTCGAGAGAAGGGTAACATCCATTTGGGGATCGCGAGGGGGAAGCAGTAGAGAAAAGCAGGGGAAGCAGAGCTGCAGGGGGGTTGGTAAGACAGTGAGTAAGCCCTTTGGTTTGCCATAGGCCCAGTTGCCATGGTAACCTTGCAATTACACTGTTCTTGCATTGGAAAAAACCCCAGTTTTTTTGGTTCTTATTTATTTATTTAGCATATGCTTACATAATAGTAAGTTCCCAATAAATGTTATAATTCCCATAGCCACTTTTTAATGGAGCACTATGAGCCAACCTCTCTTCCAAGTCGTTTCTTGGATCATCCCCTTTAATCCGCATAAGGATCCTATGAGATAGTTAGGGTTAATGGTTATCGTCATTTCACGGAGGTGAACACTGAGGCTTAGAAGCTCTCAGGAACCTCCCCAGAGTCACAGCAGATAATGCAGTGGAAATAGAAACCCAACAGCTGGGCCACAGCGCCTGACTTGCATAGTGTGTGTTGAGGGAGGTGGGGAGGGGGGGGAAGAAGCAAAGGAGTGTCTCATGTCCCAGGGGGTGGACCCAGTCAAGGGACATGCTTTCTTGCAGATTTCATGTCTGACCTCACTGATGATCATACACCTATGTACAAACCATACACCAAAGCACAGGATTAATTGCATGTGCATCCTGACGAACACAGGAACATAGATAGGCAAGAGTGAGGCCTGATTTCATGCAACGAGGCCTGCACTCTGTCAGTGAGGTCTGTGCACCCTGACTGGTGCCTGCGCCTCCCAAATGAGACCTGTTACCATTACTGAAACCTGTTTCCACCGAGTGACACCTGTAAACTCTGAACCCAAGAGTGAGTCCTGGTCCCATTGTATGAAGCTTAGAGCCCCTTGATTTAGGTCTCCACATTCTCACCCCTTGTGCATTTGGCCTTTTTGGGGCTCATCCCCGAAGGTGGTGCTAGCAACGCCCACATCCTCCTTTCTTCCAGAGGGTTAAGAGCTGCTTCCCAGACCCACGCCCCCACTCCAGCCGGCTGTGTTGCCATGGAGACGAGGCCCAGCTCCGGGAGGGACGAGCCCATGTGCGCAGGCGCAGGACCGAGCAGCCGCGCTGCAGCGGAACTGCTGAGATTGGAGCAGAGGGTGTGCGCCCAGACACGACGGGTGCCCGGCCCCCGGTGGCTCCCCTCCCTCTGCCGCTCCAGGTGCCACAGCGCCGCCTTCCCTGCACCTGGCCCGGCGTCACATCACTCAGGCCAGGGACAAAGGGCGGAGCGGCGGGCCGGCGGCATTCCCGGTTCAGACACGTAAGCCCCCTGGGGATTGTCGGACTGTCCTGGGGAGGGGACCTTGGGAAAGGCAGCTGCGTCAGCCTGCCAGAGGCTGCGGGAGCCCTGATCCTGAGCCCTCAGCCCCTCTACATTCACCTGAACTTGAACTCCAAACCCTGCAGCGACCCTGTTCTAGGTTGGGATTTGCATAGGGCACTGTCGCTCACGTCAGCCTCGGGTTTCCTCCTGCCCCTTGATCAGCATCAGCGGTCCGCACCATGGCCATGAGCCTTTTGCAGGACTGGTGCAGGGGGCTGGACGTGGATGTGCACCGGGCCCTGCTGGTCACCGACATCCCCGAAGGCCTGGAGCAAGCGGCCATTGAAGCCGTCTTGCAGCCGGCCTTCCTGCCCCTGGGCAAGTTCAGGCTTCGGAACACAAGGGCCGCGAGGGACGAGAAGGCCAAGGCCGCCCTGGTGGAGTTTGTGGAGGATATTAATCACTCCTCCATCCCCAGGGAGATCCCCAACAAGGATGGCATCTGGAGGGTTCTGTGTAAGGACCGCGCGGAGGACACAAGAGTCCTGAGGCAGATGAAACGCCTGCTACTGGATGAAAGGCCCAGGCAGGCTGCGGTGGCCAGGGTCCCCGGGGACACACCCACCCCTCCCACCTCGGAGACGGAGGCCCAGGGGTCAGAGCCGGCGGCCCAGGAGGCTGGCCTTCCTCCTGGTGCAGCCGGCAAGGCTAGGAGGGGCCGTCGGGGTCGCAGAAGCAGAGCCAGAGGCAACAGGTTGACTCAGAAGGGCAAGAAGAGAAGCCGAGGAGGGAGGCCCTGCACCTCGGCCAGACGTGAGTCCGAGGACTCTTCTGACGACTCTTCCGACGACAGCCTGGGCATCGTGATCGAGGAGATCGACCAGGAGGACCTGAACGGGGACGACGACCAGAGGGCGCTGTACACCACGCTCCAAGCTGCCGCCAAGGAGCTCGTGAAGAAGTGGGCCCTCCAGGGCGACGCAGGTGACGACGATGGTCCCCGAGAGTTCTTGGCCCTGGTGACAGTGACGGACAAAGCCAAGAAGGAGGAGAGGGACAAAGAACCCTCTGGGGCCGAGCCCATCAGCCTGAACATTGAAGAACGGAGCGGGGTCCCCGACCTAGTGGCCCTACTGGCTGTGAGAGACACATCCGACGAGGAGCCGACGGACAGCGACGCCTCCGAGAGCGAGTCGTTGGAAAATGGGGACCAGGAAGAAGAGGCGGTGGGCAATCCCGAGTTTGTGGCCATTGTCGCCTATACAGACCCCTCGGATCCCTCCGCCCGGGAGGAGATGTTGAAAATCGCTTCTGTCATCGAGTCGCTGGGCTGGAGCGACAAGAAAGACAAAAAAGATGTACTTCCCGAGGTCCTGTCTGTCATGTCCAAAGATCCTTCCGGAACCCGCGTGAAGGTGGAGGAGGCAGGCCGCCAGGTGGACGCCATGGTCCTGAGGAAGGCCAAGGACGACGGGAACCTTCTGGAATGCATGTCTACCTTGGCGGAGCCCGAGACCCCCGCCAAGGGGAAGAAGGCTCCGCGGGGCCTTCTCCGGGGCTGGGGCGAGGAGGAGGAGGACGACGACGACGAGGTGGGGCTCCTGGAGCTGGTGGCGCTCCTGGCTGCTCAGGACACGGCCGAGATGATGAAGGAAGACAAGGAAGAGGCCTGGGAAGGTGGGAAGTTCAAGTACACCAAGGGCAGCCTGCGCGAGGTCCTGGCGCTCCTGACTGCCCGTGACAACAGGGAGTCGGAGGAGGAGTCGGAGGGCGCTTCGGAGGGAGGCTCCGAAGAGGCGTCCGAGGACACGGAGAGCGCGGAGTCGGAGCCTGGGGACCGCGCGTCCAGGAAGCCCCGCGCCAAGCGCGCCCGCACGGCCTCCAAGGTCCCGGCTCAGGCCGCCACCCACTCGAGGTCCCGCAAAACGCGACGAGGAGGCCGCGGCCGCGGCGGGCGGGGCGTCACTCCCGAGAAGAAAGCCAAGGACGAGGTGGCGGGCGACAAGAAGAAGGGGCGTGCGGGCGCCGGGGCCCGCGCCAAAGCTGGCGAGGCCCGGGGCCAGCCGCCCACCGGCTCCAAGTCTGCCCGCGGGAAGAAGGCTCGTCGGGGCCGGAGGCTGCCCCCCAAGTGCCGCTAGTGGCTCCCAGAGACAGCGAGACTGAGGCCGGCGATGTGGCCTCGGCCTCCACGCTCCCTCCGCCCGCCCTGCCGCAGGGGCCGGTCTCCCGCTTAACCGTGTGCTCTGTGCGTACTGCGGGTCTCACCTTTGCTTTCCAGTCCCTTATTTGCAGGTGGCACAGGCGATCCTGATGGAAGGAGAGAGAAACGGGCACCCGGGAGGCAGCAGCCTCAGGGGCACCAGGTGGCCTTGGCTTTGGACGCACCCAGTCAGCACCGGTGGGAGTGTGTCCCTGGACACGGGCACCTGGGGAGGCCAGCAATGCCTCTTTATGGCTTTCTGTGGGGCCCCAGTGATTCCAGACACATGCTTCTCTGGCCAGTGTCTGTAGGTGACTGTCCCCCTGCCCCCAATCTGATGGGACCTCAGGTCAGTGATTAAGGCTTGGCCACAAGCTGGGCAGTGGGCGTGAGGGTGAAGCTAAGCTTCCTGTCTTGTGGAGGAGATGGTTCTAGAAAGGGAAACCTGAGAGGCATAGGGGGCTGCTCCTTAGGGGGGAGAGAGAAAAAGGTGGGGAGGGGAGGAGTGGGGACTCATTCCCCCGGAGCTGGAGAGGAGGAGGAGGAGGAAAGAGAAACCAGCCCTGCCCACCTCAGGTGCTGCTGATGCAAATGATTCAGTTCCTCAAGGCCAAGGGCACCTGCTAGTGTCCACAGGCTGAATCGATCACTCAGACTGCATTATTTTCCAAAAATCCCGATGTTATTTGCCAACATTTTCAGTTTAGGGCAGTTTATATCCGGATTGGCTTCTTTCTGCTGTGCCAGGCAGTGCCCCGCCCACAGGCCTGTGGTTCCCCTCTGTTGTCCTACCAGCTGCTGCCCCTTCCTGTGGGCTGACCAGCCTCTCAGTGCTGTCTTTGCAGCCCCTGACTTAAGATAACAGGGTCTCCCAGTTCACTGTCGAGTGAATTAACACCAGAGGGGACACTGAGGGGGCACCTGAGGGGGTGGGGGCTGGTCCAGCCAGTCTGGGAACTGACCAGGATCCTGTAGAGAGGAGAAAATGTCCCCGGGATGGAGCTGCAGTCTGGCCCTAGAGTTGCCCCCTCTTATTCCTCACCTGCCAGTAGCCTGGCCTGGAGCTGCCCCAAGTGCTGATGCTCAGTGTCCTGTCCGTGTGGTGACTTGTGCATCGGCCCTCTCTGCTCATCTCTGTTTTTCCCCAATAGCAACCTCTACTGGATGCCCCTCCAAGTCCTCTTATCCTGGGGCTGTGTGTGTATCTGTGTCCCAGTTCATGTCCCCGGAAGTGACCAGCCCATCATGCTCGGAGGGTCCTCCTTGCACATCTTGAGGAAGGCAGAGGGGCCTGGGCATGTCCTCACAGTGTGACTGCACTGGCCCAGCCCCACTTCAGGACACCCAGGTGTAGACACAGACTCGGGGGGCTGCTTGGAGGTGGCCCCTTGGGCTGCAGAGACCTCCCTTGGACAAAGACAAGTTTACCATGGATCCGGACAGGGTGGGCCTGGGGCAGGGTGGTCCAGGGAGGAGGGGTCTAGTGGACTTCAGAGCCTGGCCTTGGGCCCTCCAGAGATGCCTGGGCTGGGGAGGGTCTGTGTGTAACTTCTCTAACTTCTCCCTGTAGCAGTTTAGGCCCCTCTCCTTGTGCCCTTGTGTCACCTGGGATCCTTCAGTAAAGTGAACTAAGTATTCCGGCCTGGTCTCTTTGTGCTCTGGGGCAGCGCCGGCGGGGAGTGTACCAGGTTGGGCAACAGATGGCCCACCTGTCATGGCTGACTTTTATGCAGAACATCCTGGGACTGCTGTCACTGATTTACACCCAGGGTCCTTTTTGCTTCAGTGCCTGTGCCCCCACCCAGCCCCCTGCCCTAATCCACCCACATAAATTCTGCCATGCTTTAGCTTCACCTGCCCTGCCCCTGGCCCCCTCCCCATCTCCAACTTCAGCTGTCTCCTGCCCTATCATGTCTTGCCAGGTCCCAGCCCTCCATCATCTTTAGGACCCTGCCACCAGACCCCCTTTGCTGGCCCACCCAACTAACTACATTTTCTGGGGCCCCAGTCCTGACCTCTAATCCTGACCCCCTAGCCCACCTCCCTCCCCACAACCTGGGCAAAAAAGCCTCTGCCCCATTCACTAGCCCCCATGTCGGTTTTCAGTTTTCCAATGACTGAAGAACAGAATGAACCACTCGGGTTTGGCGAACCGGACCCAGATGCGCCTGGTGAGGAAGGTGCTGGAATGCTCTGCCCTGGCGGGAGGGAGCCACAGGCGCGCGGAGCAGCGTCTTGGGTCCAAGGAGCAGCGTCTTAAAGGCCCCGAGAGCCCGCGGGAAAGGGCGGCGCGCGGGGCCCGCACAGGCCCCTCAGCAGCGCGTTTGTCCCCGCGGGTGCTGGAGGTGCTGACGCCCGAGGACGCGGCGGAGAATAAGGCAGCTCCCGGACCAGGCCGAGGGACCCGCCCGAGCCTTAAAGGATGTCCATCCAAGCCCGGTGCTGTGGCCGCTGCGAGAAGCAGGACGGACAAATGCAGACCCGTGGGGAGCGTCATCCGCGGGGGACAGATGAAAAGCCTCCTGGAGAAGCACAGCGCGAGACAGAGACGACTGCGGGGAGAAAAA
>PVJL010006577.1:8496-90263 GCA_004026885.1 Lyroderma lyra | reverse complement strand
CCCCTTCTGGGGATCTACCCAAAGAACTTGAAAACCTTTGTCCGCAAAGACTTATGTACCCCAATGTTCATTGCAGCGCTGTTCACAGTGGCCAAAACATGGAAACAACCAAAGTGCCCTGCGACAGATGACTGGATAAAGAAGCTGTGGTACATATACACAATGGAATATTACTCAGCTGTAAGAAAAGATGAAATATCGCCATTTGCAACAAAATGGATGGACCTCGAGAACACCATGCTAAACGAAATAAGACAGAAAAAACCAAGAACCACATGACTTCACTCATATGTGGACTATAAAACTGAAAGCAAGAAAGAAACAAAACCTCATGGACACAGTCAATAGTTTAGTGGTTACCTGAGGGCAAGGGAGGAGGGGGTGGGAGAGCAGGGAGGGGAGTCAAGTACACGGTGATGGACAGAGAACTGACTCTGGGTGCTGAACACATGATGCAACACACAGACGATGCACTGTAGGATTGGACACCTGGAACTTACGCAATTTTTGTTAACCAATGTCACCCCAAAAAGTCTAAAAATAAAAAAAAATAAATAAATCAAAGAATTTGTATCTTGCAGCATTGCTGAAAGGACGGAACAAAAATCGAGCAGGTACCAGATAAATAACGTATTTCTTCCCCTACTCCCCCTTTCCTTTAGTTTATATTTTTTAAATTTCTAAAACCCAGGGCCTATACCTTCATGGTATTTAAATTTTAACTAATTTCCATGGAAATCTCTCTAAACTTTGTCTGTACCTTCATATCTCAGTAAATATAATGAAAACAATTTACATGTTTCTTGATGATGGAGAACACGTGAAAAGAATCACTGTAAGTGACACCCTCAAAATTAAGAAGGCTGAGCTTGCTCTATTACAAATGTGCCCTCTCTAAGAGCCACACTCCCAAATGGTCCACAGTGAAGAGCTGATGCACCTTTAGTGTGGTACACTGAGGTCCCCAGGGCTACTGGGGTGTGACATGCTGCCGGTCCCCGTGACTACAAGCACCCTCTACTTTATTTCTGTTTCCCTTTTCTATTCGGCTCCTTTCCCCCTTGCCACGTCTCACCAGGGCCAACACTGTCTCAGTGTCGTCTGTCTTTCTTGCCTCTTCTCTTTCCTTTTGTCTACTTCACCCCACGTATGTCTCAGCCTCTGAAGAGTCAGGCGCAGCTGACTCGCGCCCCTAGCCCAGAACCTGGCATGTGAAGCGAGGCGGCACACGCGCTGGGTTGTGCTCCCCAGGCACCTTCGGTGACCGGCTCCTTCTCCTCCTTTTACTGGTGTTTGTTGTTTCCTTCTAGGTTTGTAGCTGACCCAGGGAGCTGAAGTTATGGGAAATCGGGCCTCTGCTTATGTTTTGCTTAGCAATTGCTTTGGAGGTACTTTATAGATACAAATTGACCATTCCAACACCCAATGAGCCATTCACATAAAACTGCAAGAAGATTCTCAAGATGAAAGGGATGCCACCGAGGTGGCCAGTGAGGAGCCAGGTTCCCTCACCCTACTTCTCACCCTACCCACATAAATGAGCCCAGGCTGAATCGGCTAGGCTTCTCCTCCCACAAGACGAAGGCTCTCACCTGGAAGACAGCAGCAGCAGCATCACAGAATTAACACTGCTGGTGCTAGGGACCCTACCTTACTCCCTGATTTCTAAAAATGCACCTTAAGTGATTCTGATATGCTTCTCCAGGTAGGAATGACTGTGAGCCCCTAAAGCTAGGGGCCACGTACTACACAGTGCAGGACCCAGGAGAGACACTCAATAAATGCTTGCTGAACTAAAGAAAGGGCGCATTTAAGGGAAATCCAAATTAAAACCTCAATGAGATGCCACATCATACCCATCAGATTGACAAAAACCCAATAATATGCAAGTGTGGTCAAGGCTGTAGAACAGGGCATTGTCCTTCACTGGTGAGAACGTAAACCTCTATAACCTCGAGTACACTAAAAGTAAACACGTACCTGTTTCATAACTCAGCAATTTCACTCCTAAAATACCACTACAGGTGCAGAAGGCAGGGAGAAGGTATGCTAGTAGCATTGTTTGAGATAACAAAAATGGGAAAACCTTAAATGACCATCAACAGGAGCCTGGATAGGATGAATTCCGGCAGTACAGTCTTTAATGGAATATCTTACGGCAGTTCAAATAAATAAGCTAAGGCCAATGTTCCAATCCAGATGGATCTCAGGAACAGATGAACACATTCGATACATACTTACAGAGTGCAAAAACGTGCGCACGTTTTTACACTGTTTATAAATGTCTATGTAGTCAAAGTACAAAAAGGTGGACAGAAATGATAAACACCAAGTTAAGAACAGTAGTTACCCCTGGGGGTAACAGTGAAGGAGACAGGGACAGAAATCCATCAGGAAGGGCCACCCACGGGGCTTCAACAAACTGAAAATGTGCTGTGCCTGAAGAAAACAAAAAACAGAGGCAAAATATTAAGATTTGACTATGGTGGATACATGAGTATTTCTTTTTGAATGCTCTATGTACCTGCATAAGTTTTAAATATTTATAATTATATACTTGCATAAGCTTTAAATATAATTTATAAATATTTATAATGAAAACATGAGAACACCAATATTCACGGTAGCAGAACACAATTAGTATGATTCCACTTAAAGTTAAAAGTCAGAAAAATATATATTGTTTATGAATATATAGTTATGAATATATAGGTTTGAAGCTATTAAGAAAATCAAGGGTATGAAAAAAGGGAAGCGATTAAAGAGTACAAATTGCCAGTTATAAAAACAGTCACTGGGACATAAAGTACAACATAAGGAATATAGTTAATAAGATTGTAATAACTATGGTGTCTTATGGGTACTGGACTTATTGGGGTGATCCCTTCATAAGTTATACAAATGTCCAATCACTTTCTTGCACACCTGAAACTAAGACAATATTGTATATCAACTGTAATTGAAGAATTAAAAAGACAAAGAGAAAACAAAGGGCATGGCTAACGAAGTTCAGGGTAGTGGTTAGCTCTGGGCGGGACATACACAGGGCTCCTACCATACTGGCACTAGGCTCTATTAAGAAGTCAGGTGGTGTTTTACTTTTTTTTTTTTTTTAATTGATAGACTTATTGGGGTGACATCTGTTAGCAAGGATTACATAGGCCTCAGGCATACAGTTCTACAGTGCATTGTCAGTTTGATGTATAATAAGTTCACCACCTAATGTGACTTCTCTTTCCATCACCTTATATTTAGCTTCCCCCCCTCCTCTCCCACCCCCTCCCCTTTCTCCCCTCCCTATCCCACTCGTCCCCAAATAACATTAAACTATTGATTGTGTCCATGGGTTATTTGTTTGTTTGTTCATTTCTTTTCTCTTTGTTTGTTGCTTATAGTAGGTGGTGTTTTATTAGTCTTTAAAGTCCACAGGTACGTTTTATATGATCTTTGTATATCTATCTGTCCGTCCATCCGTCCGTCCGTCCGTCCGTCCATCCATTCATCCATCCATCCATCCATCCATCCATCCATCCATCCATCCATCTAGTTGTGTGTTGTGTGTGTATTTTCAAATATTACTTCTAAAAAAATGGGAGCATTTATAAAGCTAAGAGATCAGGAAACTGAATGGTTTTCAGGAAAAAAACAGCGGAGTTATAATGAAAACTGAAAACCAGAGAAGGAAAAGGTACCTAAAACCTGGAACATACAATAGCTTATAGAGGCACCGAAGAAGAGGCACTTCCTCTCGTGAGAACACTGTCAGTTTGGCAAAGTCAGCGAGTCAGGTGGGTCCCTCCTGTCTGTCCCTCTTCTCCTCCCGAACTGTCTGACAGGCAGAGAGTGCCAGGGAGCAGGAAGGTGTCGCTGCCCTTGGGCCCACGGGCTAGAGAAGGAGGCGTGGACGGGGCAAGCCGCTCGGCACCCTAAGGCGGTGGATGGAGTACACACGTGACGTCCCTGCACGGGGTGGGGCTGACCGAGGAGAAAGCTCTGCAGGGGAGATGGGACTGGTTCTCGAAGGTTAAAAGTTGAATCAAGAGCGGGAGTTTGGGAAATAGTAAAGAGGGAAGAAGAAATCAGTAAAGCTTCGATACCGGGCAGACACAGCAATTCTCTGCTTTTTTTTGACTCTTTCGGTATAAATTCAGAAAAAAACATAGCCTGCCCGATTTCACCAACGTCCCCATCTTTGCCACCGGTCCCCTAACCTTTGCACGGGAGGCGAGCAGGCAGTGACGCAAAGATGAAGGAAGCCGCTGCTGGCCTGGGAAGCCCACGGCCCAGCCGCGACCCCTACCTACCTGGGTGGCCCTCCTTCCTTTTCAGCGTTTATCCGGGTTTCCTGTCATCAAGACTCAGTTTGGAGGAAATGCCTCTGTCCCAGAACGCTGAATGCTCCCAACCTTTACTCCCAAACGAGGCCTCCGTGGGGCTGGTCCTCACCAGGATAAAGGCAGAATGCTAACCGCTGAGCCTGGGCCAAAGGGTCCCGAGCACGGGCACATCCCCTCGCCCAGTGCTTCTCTGTCTGCCTCCCGTGGTTCGCCCGGCCCCTCGCCCACGCTCATGCACGGTCTGCGGCCAGGCCCCATGCTAGAGCTGAGAGCTTTCTGGAAACAGGCAGCGTGCTGCACCCCGCACTCGCCGCCTCGCGGAGCCACCTGGTTTCTGCGTCCTCTGGGTGTGCACCCCGTTTGCACCCTGACATTTCCTCACTCCTGGCTCCTGTTCAGTCCCTCCGACCTGCCCTTGTTTCTGTGACCCAGTCCAAGTCCCACCGGCTTCCAGGAAGCCTCTCCTGCCTGCACTGTCACTCGGGGACTTCTCCACGTTCATGTCCACATAACCAGTCTTAGCTGGCTTGTTGGAATTAAGTGCAACGGTCGTCCGTTTTTGTCCTCCACGTGTGTAACACTGGATTAGACACAGAGCAGGCGGTCGATACAGGTCTAGTGACCGGCGGGCACGGACCATAAAGGTGAGAAAATGCTGACTGCACCAGGCATGTAGAAAGGGAAACATGTTTTCATGAGATGCAGAAAACACCCTAGCAAGACAGAACACCATAAATAGCAGTTACTATTGTTTTAACTTCTCTCTTTAAAGAATTTTGTCACGAGAAACACACTCGTGGCCTGGAGGGATTAAAAAACAAATCTGGCTAAATTAAGGAAGAATTTGATTAAAAGAATCCTTAAATTAAAACGTATTCAAATGCAAAATCCTTGGCACTTAAAAACTGGGCAAAGTCTTTAAAGAGTCATAAGCTTTTAATTTAAAAAAGTCATGGACAACGTTCCAAACACAGATGATTAGAAGAAAAGGACAGTTAAAATCGCTCAAGTAGGGGGCCTGACACTGGCCAGTTTACGTTCCAGTCTTGAAAAATGAGGACACCCTGCCAGGTACAAATCTGCAAATATTCCGACTCTTCCAAGTGAAGGATGACTAACGGGCTCTACGAAGAGAGTCTAACTGGCGCGGTTCTGTTGTTGCGAAGGACCTCGTCAGGAGCTCTGCAGTCCGGAGCAAACAGACAAACATCCAATTTCACCAGCGTTTGTGGAGCCCTGCTCCCAGCTGGCTCTCGGGAGGCCAAGCTGCCCAAAGCCCGGTCCTCCGCCTGCCTGTGCCAGCATGCACTTGACCTTCACTATTCTCAGGAAAGGAGATGATGGTGAGGACTGCAGTAACCACCACGGGGCATGGGGTGGAAAGATAATTAGTCTAAGGGCTTCTAGAAAGCTGGTCTGATGCGCAGGGCCTGGAAAGACAGCTAGGACTCGGGCAGGTAGCTGCACGGGGGGATTCGGCCGGGACGGGAGGGCCAAAGGTGAGTGAATTCCAGGCAGAGGGGGCGGTGTTGAGCAGTCACCGCTGAGGACAGCGAGGGCCTGCAGGGTGCTGGGGGCGAGGGCGTACAGGCCAGGAGGAGACAATGCTGCTGTAGAGGGGCTCTGGATAGAGCTGTCACCCTGTGGAGAGCTGTAAGCACAAAGCAAGGGCCTGGGGACATTTTCGATGGGCAGCATTACCTTTGAGCATTTCCAGGGGGACTATCCCATGCCACCCACTCCGGCGGGCCACACGTGTTCCTGTAACTTAGATACCGCCAGCATCACGTAAGTCCCCCAGAACGGGGAACACTCGGGAAAGTGTGGTGCTATTATTTATTAGAGGAGGACAGCCATTCACTTCTCAGCATGGGAACTCCTTCACAAAGTTCCCCTCGAGACTTACTCCTTACGGTCAAGAGAGGTCGCGTGGAACGCTGGTAGCAGCTTATAGGAGTCCCCCGCTTTCTCTCAGACAACCCCAAACCCCGTCTGGGCAGTCCATATAGTACGGCCTCAGACTCGGGACTGGGCGTAAGACTGGGGTGCTGGGACGCTACGGCCCTCGGGAGTGACTGTGTTTTCTCACGAGACAGGGTGAGAAGGCCTGGTCAGCACGGCACTGCCCTGGGCAGAAACACTTACGGCTTATGTTTATTTGTGTAGTATACTTTTCAAGCATTCCCGAGTCCATATTTATACTGTGCTGGGGCATTAAAATGACAGGAAACGGCCTGACCCACGAGATGGGTGGTGGTATGCAGTACTGTCCCCAGAAACGTTCGCTGGTTGCCTACGTTCGGTCCCATCAGGTGCCACGACGGGCAACAGCTGACCGGTGAGGCCCACCGCTCCCGTGACGGACGCACGCGCTCTGGAGGGGGCGCCGAGGTTCTGCTTAGCAGCTGTGACTTCTCGGAGCCTCTTTCCTCACCCATAAAGTGGAAAACCTCTAACCTCCGGGTTGCAAATAGAGCAGGTAGTACAGTGCCTGGCACACAGAAAGTGTTTGATAAATAAAGGCTGGAGCTGAACGGAATGCAAGAACAGGACGGTATAGTGGCAAGAGTATGATCTCTGGAATTTGACAGATCTGGGCTTGATTTCAACTCCACCAGTAATGACCTGGGTGACCGCAGGCAATTTACTAAACTCTCAGAGCCTAGGTTTCCTCACCTTTAACATGGGCTAATACCTACTTTGCAAGGCTGTTGAGTGGTTTGTGTGGCATGATGAATATGTGTAGATACTCAGCACATAGCCGATATCCGTATGGATACCTATTATTATTCACTTTTCACTTTTCTCTTAGAAGCAATTAAACAAACAAACTTGAGGCAATACTATTTCTTTTTCCAACCTGACCTCCAGCTCAGAAAACACAGCCCATAGGTCAAAAGTAGCCATGCTCTTTCAATAAAGCTTCCAACTTAGTTTTGCCCATCTTCTTATTCAAGGCAAATTTGGGAGTTCTTAGGAACTCTTCACTTTTAAATCTACAATCTTCTTCCTCCAAATTAACAACAACAACAACAACAACACAGCCCTGGAAAACCTAAGGTCCAGTTAGACTTTGCAGCAAAAGTTGCCCACAGACCAGAAAACATCTGAACAGAAACCTGATGAAAACTTGGTTGGACAACTTTCTTTTGTGCTTGGATAATGCAGTACTCTCTGCATTCTTATAGGTGTTTCCTTTAAGATAAAGCCTCTTCCTTCCTTCCTTCTTTTTTTTTTTTTTTTGGCTAAACTCCTTATTAGTGAGTAATTTTGTTCTTTGAAAAAAAGACCAGAAATGTAATCAATCTTTGTGTATTTAAAGATTACCTATTTGATCTGTGAATTCTGCAGGTTTTTGTTCTTGGCTAGCTCCTTGGTCATTATTTCCTCTATGAGAATTGGTGGGAGGGACAGCATGGGAATGAAAATTAATTCATGTTCTTCTTTGACAGCAATTCTAATTAGAAATTTTATTTCAGATGAAGGTATGATTGCTATCTAAAATGTTTTTTAACTGTCATGTCCTCACATCTAACTAACTCGAATTAGAACAAACTGTGTAAACATGAGGCGGTCACGTTGAGGCAAGCCCTCGCCTTAAGTAAGCTGCTTGACTGGTACGTCCAAATTCAAAGCAGCGAAGGTACTGGATTCCGTGTTATCCTAAGAAAAGCATATTCACACCCAATAACTGAGGATTTATTCTTGGAGGCTGCAAAACTGTTTTTGACAGAAATCTTTCTAAAGTAGACTTCACATTTACTTCAGAGTCAACATTGTGAATATTAACTCTTAGATTGGGCCACACAGTCATGACATCAATGAGGCAAGGCAGCCCCTAAACTGCAGTCTATTGTTTCCCGGGTCCCTTCACCCCACGCGCCCAGCCGGGCTCCTAGGTTAGTATCCCCATCGACCACAGGCCTCCTCTGGGCAGCCAAGCTGCTCTGGGCTTGGGAACTAGTGCATCGGGCTTATTAGAAGGTGTAAGAGGCAGGCCTGGCAGGCGCCCTGTGAGTAACACACAGACTCTGTGACCCCTCTTTAATCAACTCCCTCCCTTCTGGCTGTGTTTTGACAGGTATGCTTACAAGGCAGAGCTGAGCTGGGGATAAGTGAGATACTTCCTTTCAAACCTCCTCATCTTGTCGCAAGAGAGGTAACTGAGGTGCCAGTGGCACAGAGCGGTGAACAGCCTGGGCAGCAGCACCGAGAGCCTCAGGGTCTTGACCCCACGCCCAGTGAGCTACACTGCACCCCACCACTTGTAACCCAGTAAATCTCCCTGCAAGAGCGAAGTGACCGCAGCTACCATAGCTGCTTTTACAAGTAAGGCTCTGGGTTCTTCATTAACCCACATTTGAGAAATTTCACTGCAGACAACAGTGAAGCACGGTGGTTTTTTGTTTCGTGTTTCATTCTAATAAATGTTTTTAAATGCTAAGAAAAAGGAAGGAAATCAACATTTATCCAATACCTAGAATGTGCAGGGTGCTTCCTGACCCATGATTCTCTCTTGCCTCTTTTTATTAGGGAAAGAGCCTTCCAAGGGGCAAACCTGAGAATCTAACTTGCAGCCATGAGAAAGACAGGGGGCCAGGATCAGCCTGGGCCCATCTGCACCCAGAGCCCACGTTCCTTCCACCACAAGGGCTGCATATTGAATTTACTGCTTGTTTCCGACATTCTGGAAGGCGTTTCTACTCGGGCATTTTGGCTTGTCTACCATCTCAGCCAGGGGTTGCTGCAGGCAAGCGAGCTCTCTGGCTGCTGAAGGAAGTCTGAGACTTCCCGGCACAGTTCTAACAGGACGGGAGGGGGAATACCAGGAGTCGGCCTCTCAGACCCTGTAGGTTACACTCAAGGGTCCCATGATCCCAGACTTGTTGTAAGAATTGTTATTTCTGATGTTTCAATTTCCTTGTTTTCTTCCTTTTGATTTGGAAAGCATTTTATGGCCCTATCTAGGAGGTTTTGATGGCATTTGACACTGCTGCTCACTTCTGTTGTTCTCCCCTGGTTTCCATAACACTGTATCGATCTGCTGCTTCCTTTTCTTTTAACATGTTTATTGACTTCTTTTCTCCATCTGCTTAACAGCCCCTCTCCCAGAGCTCAGTGGAGGGACTTACCCTGCAGGTGTGGCCCTCGAATTTCCTCCCTTAGAAAGTTCCATCTATCAATGCCCTCTGCAGACTCCAGAAGCTCCGCCTTCTTCCCTGGACGACTCACCTGGCTCCAGTGTGCCTCTGAGGGGCCTGGCCAATGTCCTAAGTTTTATGGCTTAAATATGTTTTCACAGATATTGTGTCATTTTTAATTTTCAAGGGGGGCATATTACCCCATTTGCATAGGAACACGGAAACTCAGGAACACAGAGTAGCTTGTTTAGAATGACAGTTTTATGACAGAGCTGGACCCTGAATTCAGGGTTTAAGATTTTGAACCCAGTGGCTCCAATGCCATTATGTTCTGCCATCATCTGGGAATGAATCACACCATGTGTCTGAAATAAAAGGCATAGCTTGCTCCCCATTTACCCCCAAATGGCTTAGGGCTAATATTCTGCTAAGCTCAGAAACTTGGGGTCATCCTGGACTCCATTCTGCTGTCTCCAGCTCTGGAAAGGCTCAAGGCCGACAGCATGTGCTGGAGAGGAGACTGTCCACAAGGCACTGCCCCACTGGGAGGGGACGGGTGGGGCTGGAGGCCACATTTACTTCTGCTGTAGATGAAGAGAAGTGGGAATGGGTATTTCTGAAAACAACCACCTACTGTGCATAGCTCCTTTCTGCTTCTGGTTAATCCTAAGGACAGCCGCATCGGGCCTCCCACGCCCACCGTTGCAGGACAGCTCCAAACACTACTCAGTGCACACCTGACGAAATCCAAGAGTCTTTCTTTGCCTCTGGGAATTGCTTTTCTAGCTGTCCTACACACTGACGCCAGCTTAATTACCTTAATTCTACTCCCTCTTCCAGCCCAAAGGGACTAACCAGGGTCTCCAGGATAAAAATATTCTTAATGCTGGTGGGGCAGTTCAGGGGAGGCCTATGCAGCTTTCTATCCTAAAGCAGGTGTGGTAGAGCCCCTCAGGCTCCCATTAAGACTACGATTTGAATGCGCAAGTCCAAGTTCATACACAGAGAGCTTTTAAGGACAGATGAAAAGAATCACATTAGGAATAAAAAGGAGAAGGAAGTTCCAAAGGGCTCAGAAGTACCTTCAACCTGGTCACACCTCCACAGAGCCTGATGTGGACTCAACGCTTAACGCCCCTTGCGTAAGCGTAGCTGCTGCTCTCACAATGCCATTCTCTCTGCCCCACCTCATTCGTGACCTGCCAATACTCTGCGTGATGAAAATCCTCTTTGTTTCCATAAGATAAATGGCTCACTGCAGGTATACTATTAATTGGTTCCTTGGAAAAACAGGTTTGATTCTTTAAATGTTCAACTTGCTAAGTCATCACTCAGCCTTGGCTCACGGAAAAATTAAACTGAAGTCTGCAAAGGAGTGTGTGAGCTGGCCCAGCAAGGACCTGACGGAGAGGTGTGGGAGCCCCGGGTCTAAGACGTGCTTTACCAAGTGGTGCCACATTTTATATCTCTATCTAAACACATGAGGGCTGCCTGGGAAAAAACCCAGCCATAAAAGCCTCAGGTTTTCATATTATGTGGCTGGCTACTCTCCTGACAGCCCTATAGGTATATGCATTTGGTTTAAGGAGCAGGGCCCTTAAGATGAACAAACAGAGAAGAGAGAGCAAGGTGCTGGTTTGAAATTCAAAGAAAGGTGACCATGAGCATTCCTGACTATGGGACATCCCCCCCTTTTAAAAATTTTCATAGGAGTTTATTTGAACCAAAGTGACAACATGCCTGGAAGCAAGATCTCAAACGCTCCCCTAACCATGAGCCTCCTGGCCAGGGATAGTTGACGCATCTTTTAGTGTAGACTAAGATGACGTATGGGGTTTTACCTGCTTAAAATCAGTTATGATTTGGTATGAGAGTAGCGCCAAAGGCATTATAAGTCAAGTGAGAAAAGAGTCTGTGAGTTTGTACATTCATCCATCAGGGCTTGGAGTTGCTCTCTCTGCACTAACCCCCCCCCCCCCCCCCGAGCCAATTAATATGAGGGATTTGGAGAAGAAGCGAAAATGAACTATGCCCTAAGGGGCTCATCGCTGGGGAAAGTCAGTAAACAAAGTAATCCCCCAGAGTGCGAGGCCTCCTAAAGTAGGAGGATGCGTTAAACGTTACTGGGGGGTTCAGAGGAAGGCCCTGACTAAGCTACCATGCAGCATTTCTAGAATCTGTCCTTTCCCCTCCCTCCCTACGCCCACTGTTTTAGTGCCTCACATTATCTTGCCTAGACCAGTTACCCCAAATGGTTCTCCTACCCCCGGCCTTCTTGCCATCAGACGTGCAACATAACTGAGATACCTCACATCCCTGCTTAAAATCCTTCCAGTGCTTTCCATGATAGGATATACTCTGAACTTCTTATATAACAAGGCACATTTCTTTCCCATTTCATCTCCTATCGCTCCCTTAATTCATGTACCTAAAAATGTAATTTTATAAATTATTCTCAATCTTATGACTGCACTCCATCAGTCCATGGGCACGTTGTTCTGTCTGAGACATCCCTTCCTTGTTGTCTACACAGTAAATTCTGATTTGCACTTACAGACCCAGCTCTAGGACATTTCTACAATACCCCACAGAAGGGGTTTAATACACCTGTGTTAAACGTCTTTATTGTAGCATTTTCCACACAGAAGTTGTATTCATGCATGTGCGCATCTGCCTCCCACACCTGAATGCAAACTCCTAGAGCACCTACCCATTTCTGTGACCAGTGGGCCTACCCCATGGCTCAGTCCATAGCAGATGCTTAAATGTTAGCTGAGGTGACCTCAGTGAACACAGGGCTTTTCCCTTTGACAACAGGACCAAGTGTGTAGCCTCTGGATGTCCTGACCTCCTTGTAATAGTGCTACAGACACAGTAGGTGATGAATGAAGCAGTAACAGAGGTAAATAAATGCCAGTTAACAGATAGTTAAAAGGGACTGCCAATGAGCAGGTGTGGGGCAGAGTATTTTCGCTTTTCCATATTTCTTTTTGAATATTTGCTTTTGTAACCATGTTCATGTTTCTTTGATAAAAATAATAAGTATGAAATTCCTTGTTAGTTATGAATAATCTGTTGCTATGTCTACAAACTGCAAAAGACCATTGTCTGTGCATCTGAAAGGACAGGTCATGTTCTGAGTGCTTAACGCTAAGCAGGCTGCGTAATCAGCATATGCCAATGACGCGGGGCCATCCTGGCGTAAGGCTGCACCTTGAGGGTCACTTGGCCAGCAGAGCCCTGTACCTGAGGAAAAGCAGCAGCCCAGCAGAGAGAACAATAGATATTCCTCTACAAGTCTGCTCATGTACAGACATTGTGCTTATCAATGTGTGTACATTAACAGTTTTTTAAACATGAATTATTTTACAAAAAATATTTTTTATTATTTCTGATACAGGCAGAGTGTGGAAGGGAGGAGCCTCTGAAAGCTCGCTCTGCCAGCTTATGAGAACTAGGATTTTAATATGTTAGGCTGAAGACTCTCTCTCTCTCTCTCTCTCTCTCTCTCTCTCTCTCACACACACACACACACGTTACAGGAAGCGGCCGGAATGTTTGGTATCTCAGTGCAGAGAGGGTAAGGCTGAGATTTCTACTGCAAACAGTTGTGCACTAGGGTCAGCAACCCAAATGTGCAGAAGGCAGTCCTGTAACACACAGCAGCAGACTGAATGGGCACAGAAGCCAGGGTGGGTCACAAACAGATTCTTTCAAAGGTCACAGATGAAGAAAAACCAATTCTTGCTAAGAACATCTCACGGCTGCATGGTCCACAGGCATATTTTGCTTTGGTACATAATTTCCTCAGTGCTTAACTACAGAAGTGTAACCAAATTGAATTCTGGTGCTCTTTCTAAAGGGAGCTGAGTCACAGGTACCTGGATGCTGTGTCTGCAATCTCAAGTGGGTGACTCACGTCTGTACAACTTGGAGAGAAAGTACCAACCGACCGGCTGCTTAGTCATCTTTTGCATGGATGATGGGTTCATGAGCTCTGTAAACTATAATGAGCAATCTAGCCTTTTACCATCTTTCTTCTTTTCTAAACAGTACAAATTACATCTCTAAAAATAACTTCATCTATACAATGAGTCACTTTGACCTGACAAGCTTCCACAAGTTACCCAGCTAAATTGTAATATTTACTTGTGAAGGTATAAATCTTACTGTCATATTAGGTCCATTTTTTTTTTAAGATCAAAATTTGGTACACTTGAGGAAGGGCAGAGGGTTTCGTTAAATGTGTAAATGAACATGTAGTATACTCCTAATCTTTGACATGGACAGGGGTCTGGCGTGGGGATGGGGCGTGAAGGCCTTTGAAAGCTACTTCTAAGGGCTTATGAAAACTAGAATTTTAATATTTCAGGTAAAAGATTAATCAAAGACTGCACTTTTCTTTGGTGAGGGTACTTATTGGCTGTTGAAAGAAAAATATCAGTAATCTTATTTACTTTAAAATCCTGAACTGTGAAGTTACGCCATTTTTGACAAAAGACCCAGCCACGCTAATGAATGCAGATGTACTGAACACTAACCTCTACTCTCCCAGTAGCTGATTCGCTCACCACACTCTGCATTCCCCAGCCACACAGCTAAGCTCTTTTCTGGGCAGCCTGTCCAGCTCCCAGGCCTGCCTGCTAGTCTGGATCCTGCCTTCCCCGGCTGGCATCGCCAGTTCTCACCAGCCTCGCCCCAGGCCTGTCCCAGCTGGGCAGTTAAGTACAATGAATTCAACCGGAGGCGAATTGTCACCTGCAAGGAGCTTATTTCCCCCTCCATGAATGAGGCAGCGGTGCTGAACTATCACAGCACTGGTCATCTACACTCTGGCTGAAGCCAGGGAAGAAGCAAGGGGTTCATGTCAAGTGTTTGGTCAGCACAGAATTCCTGGAACTGGCAGTCTTAGCCAGTTCCCACTGCTGTTCGAGTTTCTTCTGTACGCAGTCAGACCACCCGGCCTCGACTGGATGGCCACGTGAACAGTCTTGCCCAGGGCACGAGGTACTTTAGATTAGAAAGACAAAATCACTGGGAATTTGCAAATTCCCCAGGAAACGGCCCTTGTCTCCCGTTCCTTCCTACAAGATTGTTACCAGAACCTCTCGAAGCCTCTTTTCTCGTTTGCAAAATGGGGAGAACAGCAATCTTCCTCTCAGGGTTGTGACAGTGAAAAGACCCCTGTAAATGGAGGTGCTTTACAGACTGCAAGTGAGCTCTGACTACATGGCTGCTGAACCCCTGCTCAGTTCCTAACACTGTGCTGGGCACTGTGTGTAATAACATCGTGTAATAACATCGTAATTTAAAATTACAACTTAACTATTGTCTGAGACTTTGGCAAGCAAATTAACCAAAATAATCAAGAAAATACATGTGACAAATAAAGAACCACGCAAGACAGTCTACATTAAAGTCTCATAATTACGCTATTCAGATCAAGTACTATGAGATGGGGGTGATCAAGTTAGAGGAAAACTGGAGACAGGTTTTAAGAAATGGTGCAGGGCAGACACAAAGGTCAGGGAGAGGAGCAAGGAGGGGCAACAAAGAGGCCAAGGCCAAGTGAGAGAAAAAGCCTCACAGGCAACGTGGGCCCACCTACTGAGAGAAGCCAGTGGGCACTTCTGTGCGGAAAAGAAATAAAATCTAAGTGGTGTTCCAATATGAGCAACGTTGTGGGGGGTGCGGGGGTGACGGACAAACCAGCTGGCCAATGAAATCTTCCTGGCCTGAGGTGACTGGTTACAAACTGGGGTGGAGGAATGGGAGTGGCAAACACAGGTAAATAAGACCTTACACTTCTCTAGCACACGATGGTGTCCAATTTGCTTTCCTGCGACTTAATCCTCACAAAAACCCACGAGGTAGATGAGGAAACAGTCTCAGGGCCAGTATGTGATGAGGCTGGGAACTCCACCCAGGTTTTCTGACCTTGAGATGAGTGTCTTTTCTATTAGCTGTATAGTCCTCAAGACTAACTGTGCCTCAGACCTGCCTACGAAGTAACCTCCACCCTCAGTTCTGATTCAGTAACGGAGAGGGCACGCGGAGAGGAGGAGGCAGGGGGGTATTCAGACATCAGGCCTCTCCAAGGCGTTGCGGGGTCTGTGTCGGCTGGAAGTCTGCAGTGCCCTGCGCTGCTACGATGGGGGGCCCAAGAGGGTAAAGGAGAAGGAGCAATTGCACACCATTCCAAGGTCTGGTCCTGCCGTTGAAAGCTGAGTGGGACTGACGTGCAACCTGGTAAAAGGTGTCTCCTAGCCGGGGTGTTGTATCAGCCCCTTGTGCCTGTATCCACTCCTTTTTTTCTAATCACCAGCTGAGTGCGAAAATCTTTGTGGCGTCCCAGAGGACGGGCTGAGAGCAGCTCCTAGTGAGGCCTAGTGCCGCCGGCCCTACTGGTCTCCCATCTCTACAGCGCTCATCATTCTGGGTGCTGCATCAGCTTGTCAGTCCCCAGTTCCGATGGCATCTCCGTGAAGCCTTCTCAGCTTCCTCAGAGCCTTCTTCAGTTCCACAGAACTCGGAAGTCCCTATCCCACTGTGGGCTTTCTTGGTCTCAGACTCTCCTGCTGGACGATGAGTAACTTGAAGGCAGGGACCATCTTATACCATCTTGTACTTCTGACATGGGAGAGACCCAGTACTATCTGTTTCTTCTGAGTCTGAACCAAACTGAATAAACCTTTGTCCAATTTTCAGCTTTATGTCATGTGTTTACAACCCTCTGGAACAAAGGTCAGCTTCTATCAAACCACAACTCCATTGGACTGTTCTGACGTACACTGAGTCTGAACTGAACCTCAAGTTGGGCCAAGCTGGCCTTTGCCTAAGCAATAGGTTGCTCGCTTTATTATATAGGGCTCCCCCTTCACTCCATTTCCCGCCCCAAAGCTACAGGTTTGAAAAGATTTTGTTGTAATGACCATTTTCCGAGGAGACACCCACATTACTGAGCCAAGTGACATAATTCTAAACTAAGCAAAGAACTTGGTATTTCACACAGTTTGTACAACTTTATCATGGGAGTCTGATTTTTACTAGGCTTTCTGAATTTCAGTTCTGAGCAGTTTGGTCATGGATCTCCACTGCTGCTTCTGTGAACAGTAAACTGGTCTAAATACCAGAGAAAATCTCTCGTCCCCTATTTATCATGCCATACCCACCTTCAAAGAAGAATCTGAAAACCTCTTGGATGTCTTTCCAAAAGAATGCTCCCAGCTAACGTAACTCTCCCTCCTTAGAATGTACTTGCATCCGTTGTGACTGTACTCTCTTTTCTCTGTCCCCACATGCCAACCGGAAGTCAATGCCTTGACAGTAGGAATCACCCACCTCCACAATCTACCATGAGCCCAGAACTAGATGAGTGGTTGTTATAAGCTAAGGGTAATTACCAAGCTTGAGCACACACTCATGAAACCTGAAAACCCATTTCAAAACTGCCATTTACAGGATGATAGGCAGAGTCTTCCAATATTGCATCACAGTTAACCTGCAAGGCTGGCCCTTTCCCTTTTTACTAAGGGCTTCATAAAAGACAGATTTGGGGACTTACCTAAAATCCTTTCCAATACCATGGGATTGCCTCAGTTTCTACATATCAATGGAACACTTGTAAAGGGCACAGACATTGACCATACCACCAGAAGTGATCTATAGATTCAAAGCAATTCCTAGCAAAATCCCAAGGACATTTTTTTTTAATCCTAAAATTCATATGAAACCACAAAAGATCCTGAATAGCCAAAGCAATCTTGAGCAAGAAGAACAAAGCTAGAGGCATGACATTTTCTGATTTCAAAATATGTTACAAAGCGAAAGAAATCTAATCAGAGTGGTATTGGCCTAAAAACAGACATGTAGACCAATAAAACAGAAAAGAAAGCCCAGAAATAAATCCATACATTTATGGTCAACTGATCTTTGACAAGGTTACCAAGGACACACAATGAGAAAAGGATTGTTTCTTCAATAAATGTTGCTGGGAAAACGGGATATCCAATGCAAAAGAATAATATTGGACCCTTATCTCAAATCATATTCAAAATCCAACTCAAAGTAAGTTAAAGACTTGAATGTGAGGCCTGAAGCTATAAAACTACTAGAAAAAAAATATAGGAAAAAAGCTTCTTGACTTTGGTCTAGGCAATGACTTTTTTGGATGTGACACCAAAGCACAGGTAACAAAAGCAAAAGTAGACAAGTGTGATAGCATCAAACTAAAAAGGTGCTCAACATCACTGATCACGAGGGAAGTGCAAAAGGAAACTCCAGGGAGCTATGACCTCACACCAGTTAGGACGACTACCATGAAAAAGACAAGAGGTAACAAGTGTTGGCAAGGATGTGGAGAAAAGGAAACCCTTGTGCACTATTGGTGGGAATGGAATTGGTAGTTACTATGAAGTGTCCTTGAAAATGTTAAAAATAGAACTACCACATGATCTAGCAATCCTCCTATTATTGTATACATCCGAAGGAAATTAAATCAGTAATGAAGAGATAGCTGTACTTCCACGTTCACTGCAGCATTATTCATAATAGCCAAGATATGGAAACAACCTTAATGCCCATCAATGGATGAATGAATCAAGAAAATGTGAGATACACACACATACATAGAGGAATATTATTCAGTCTTTAAATAGAAGGGAATCCTGCCATTTGTGACAAAATTGATGAGCCTTGGGAACGTGATGCTGAATGAAATAAACCAGACACAGAAAGACTAATACTACAAGATCTCACTCAAATGTGAAATCTAGAACAGTCAAATTCATAGAGGCAGAGAGGAGAGTGGTGGTAGCCAGGGGCTGGAGGAAACAGCGAGATGTTAAGTCAAAGGGTACAAAGTTTCAGTTATGCAAGATGGATTAAGTTCTACAGATCTAAGGTACAGCGTGGTGACTGTGGTCAACAATACTGTACTGTCCACTTGCAATTTGCTAAGAGGGGAGCTCTTAAGTGTTCTCACCACACACACGCACGCACACATACACACACAAAAGAATGGTAACTATGTGAGGTGACGGGTGTGTTAATTAGCTTGACTGATCATTTCACGGTGCATACATATATCAAAACATCAGCTGTATACCTTAAATATATATAGTTTTTGTCAATCATATCTCAATGAAGTTGAGAAAAAGGCGCACAGACATTTAAGAGGCTTGTTTCCTTCTTACGATTTCTTTCTTTGAAAAAGTAAACCAGGAACTATCTGAAGACTGTGACTAAATCGTGTCACTGCAGTTGGAAGCATAGCCTCATGAGGGCCCGTGTCATGAGGAGAGGAGGTCAAGTTGGTTCACTACTTGGGTGGGTGAGACCTTGAAGGAACAATCTCCCCGATGCAGCAGGAAGTGGTCCTGGTGGCAGGTGGTGGCTCTGGTCCAGCCTGAGGCCCAACCAAATCAAACACACCCAACCACCTTGCATGTATAAAAACCTCCTCTATTTGGATGAGGGCGGGGAAACTCTAAGAGCCTGGGTCTGTGTTCCTCTGCAGAATTCCACACATTTGAAGCAGCTGCCCGCTTTTCTCTAAAATGCTGGCAGACAAGTTAAAAATGCCATTGAGCTCGAGCTGTGTGTTCATGGACCACCATTTTCTAAACTGGGAAAACCAAGTAAGATACTCCACATCCTTTTTTTGCATCCAAAGTTCTGGAACATAAAATCTGTATGTGTCAACTCGGTGTTCATGCACCCCCTGCATAACTGAGTCTTGAATCCCAAGGCAACAGGGCAAGACCATATCACTATAAGAATCAAGAAAGAGCAGCATTACATCCTTGCGTAAGATAAAATAAGACCCAGCAGAAAGGGCTCAGAGTTTGAATCTGGACATTTGGGACCTGATTAAAATCACTGTGCATTTACCGCATGTGGGTTCTCAGACAAGTTACTAAACCTCTCTGCCTTTATCCTTCCATATGCTGGACAGCAATTGTGATTTTTATTGTGCAGGATTACTGTAAGGATTACATGAGACAATGCACATAGAGTATCTACAGAGTTATTGTTCCATAAGTGACAACTATTAGTGTGATTTGGCTTGAGGGCTGAGACACTTTCTCCTTCATAGAAATAGCAGGAGATGTCAACAGATTGAAGAGATAATCTAGGTGGACAGCAGGCTGACTCTTGGTTTGGGAGTGAGAAGACAAAGATGGTATCTGGTGTAGGAATAATCAAATGAATGACCCATAGCAGCAGTGGCCAAACCCCCTCCAGCGCATAAAGGCCACCAAGCTGGGGATAGAGGGGCCCTACAGGTGCCAGACACCACCACCTGGAGAGCTTTTTGTAGATCTGGTCCTTTCTTAAGAGACAATTTTAATATTATTTCCTGTAACAGTAGGATATGATGACAATTTTCTAATTTTAAGTTCCATGAAGGAGGTACCACATCTTTTTTTTTGAAATTAAATTTACCGAGCTGACACTGGTCAGCAAAATTACCTAGGTTCCAGGTGTATATGTTGCATTGTGTGCGCACCACCCAGAGTCAGTGTTTTTCCATCAGCATACATGTGCATCTCCCTCCCTTTTCTCCCACCCCCACCCCTTACCCTCTGGTAACCATAAACTGTTGTCTGTGTACATTGCATTTTCTTTTTTTTCTTTTTTGACTGTTCATTTATTCTGTTCTTTAGATTCCACATATAAGTGAGATGATATGGTTATTTGTCTTTCCCAGTCTGACTTATTTTGCTGAGCATGATAACTTCTAGTTCTATCCATGTTGTTGCAAAAGGCAAGATTTTATTCTTCTTTATGGCCGAGTAATAATACTCCATGGTATAAAAGTATCACAGCTTCTTTATCCACTCTCAGACATTACCCTTAGTAATGATGTATCTCCTCAGGCAAGGCAAACCAAGGAAAAAAAATAAACAAATGGGACTATATCAGACTAAAAAGTTTTTTTACAGCAAAAGAAACCATCAACAAAAAGAAAAGACATCCTACAGAATGGGAAAAGATTATTTGCCAATGAGACATCCAAAATTTATAAGAAATTCATACAACTCAACACCAGAAAAACAAACAACCCAATTAAAAAATGGGCAGAAGACCTGAACAGACATTTCTCCAAAGTGGACATACAGATGAAAAGATGCTCAACATCACTAATCATCAGAGAAATGCAAATCAAAACCACAAAGAGATACCACCTCACTCCCGTCAGAATGGCTCTCACCAATAAATCGACCAACAACAAGTGTTGGCGAGAATGTGGAGAAAAGGGAACCCTTGTGCCCTGTTGGTGGGACTGCAAATTCGTCCAGCCACTATGAAAAACAGTATGGAGCTTCCTCGAAAATTAAAAATGGAACTACTTTATGATCCAGCAATTCCACTCCTGGGTATTTAGCCAAAGAAATCCAAAACACTAATTTGAAAAAGCATATGCACCCCTATGTTTATTGCAGCATTATTCACAATAGTCAAGATATGGAAACAACCTAAATGCTTACCAATAAATGTCTGGATAAAGGAGGTACCATATCTTATTCACGTATCTGATACGGTGCCCGGCCCAGAAGAGAGGGGCTGGATGAAAAATTTTAACCGAATTGTAATAGTGAACTTCACCCTGTTTTCCAGGGTAGAGTAATGGAAACGAGCACATGTGCCATAAATAATGCCAAGGCAACATTCCTGCCACCATTCTCATAATATGTATAGTTGGTCAAGTACTGCCAAGTACTATTAGTTAAGTAGCTAGAGCCTCCGATGTGATCGTCACTATAAAAAACAAGAGCAAAATCCAAAATATCTCAAGATTATTCTTATTGAATAGCCTAGGTTTGTTTTTAATCTTTCCACAGCCCACGTTCACATCTGTGGCCTCCCTTTTATGGGCTCTGGAGCTATAAATCTAAAAGACAGATAAGGTAGAAACCTTGTTAAACAAAATCCCCACCAAAATGACAAACATTCAAACAGGAGTGGCCGCCTTTATCTCATCACCACCCAGCTTGTTGCTTTTACAAAGGGTTTGCTGTCTGACAAGTGAACTTCTACTCAGGAGACCGAAGTTACTCCCCAGCTAGGTATTTCTCAAAGCCAGCTTAGTGGATGGCTATAAAATGCCCTGATTTTTATCAGTGGCTGGACAGATTGGGCTTTTGGATAACCTCAGTCCATTTTCCTGGAAATGCAGGAATGTATCCATTTGTTGACTTATTCCCAGTGCAGCACGGAATGCCCTGCAGCGGGTGGAGACGGCAAAGGACTCGGAATGAAGCGAAGGGAAGAGAGGGAGGGGGAAACGACAGGCTGGAGGACGGTGCTAGATTGATTATTTACAGACAGTTTGCGAGCAGCCAGATAAGAGATGGAGCCAGCCTGGCAACTATTACCATGGTGCTTCCTTTAGATCTTTCACTTTAAGATAAGTAAGATCTGACTTCTTTCTTAAGTAATTCGGTCGCCCTGGGAGTTGGGGATGTCCCAGTGGGGATAACTACATAGCAATTGCTCCTGTTTGTTACAAGTCTCAGCTTTTGTTTGCGAAAATGCTGGATGTGGCTGCATTTTTCCAAGTATTCAATACTTTTACAGGGACAGTATTGAGTAAATTTAGGTATATAAAACTTGCCTTTCATTGGAAAAGATCACAACATAAATTTGCAGGATTTCTCTGCCGGGAATAATCTCCGCAGTAGACACCAAGCCATGCTACCCACTACCAGTATGAAGGTGACTCATTCACTGAATGAGGGTAAAAGATGGAATGGAAACTGCAGAGGAAATTTAGGAAAACTACAGGAGAACCAGGTAACATTCTGACCAGGGCGCCGGGGCTGATCGACAGCATGGGGACCAGCAACATCTGTGACCTCAGATAGCTCCAGTGCGAAAGTGGGTCAATTCACAGCATTAGTAACACCAATTAATATGAAATATGAGTCACCTTTTCAAGTGATGAGTCTGTTTCTTGTCACCTTCTTATAACCAATAAAGGTTTATTTTTACCATTACTAATTATAGTGTTCTAGTTCATTCTTTTAAAAACTATGCAATATGTGATACATATCAAAGAATACTTGTAACACACATTTAAGTTCTGTAACATAGTGAAACAAACAGAATGTGTGTGAACTTCTATTCCCTCTCAGAACAAAGACACGGCCAAAGTCACCTGTGCGCTCCTTCCTATTTAATCTTCCTGGCTCTCTCCCCAGAGAGAGCCACTGCCCTCAGCGGCCAGTCCTTCCTTTTGTTAAAAGCATGGTTTTAATGCGCACTTCCATACCCCGATGTAATATACTGCCTCGTTCTACTTGTTTTGAGCTTTTCACATAAAAACCCTATTATCCTGTATGTCTCCTGTGACTTGCCTTTCCCAGTCAGGATTAAGATTTCATCTGCATCGTGTGCCGATATAGTTTTGTCCTCCTCACGGCTGTATAATACTCCATGGGGTGAGTCTAACACTATGTACGTATCCATTCCCCCCGTCAGTCAGCCTTCGGGCTTTTCCCAGTTTTACCACGATGAACAATGCCACCGTGCCTAGTCTTGGATATGTGCTCCTCAAACGCCGTTCCTCCTGGGCATAGCCCAACAAATTTCTCAGCCTTCCTGCAGTGAGGTGACCCACTCCTCTCTGCCAACACAGAACAAAAACAAGTGAATCCTGACCAGTGGCCTGCAGATGGGAGGGATAAATGCCACTTCTAGACTTGTTCTTGACAACCCCTGACCTGCTGGCCTGGGGCAGAAGATCCAGGGGAGAACGCCGAGGCCGTACGGGATGGTGCAATCACTAGACACAGGAGGCCAGTTCTAGAACGCCCGGAAGCCGCAGCACCTCCCTGCCATCCTCCGGGGACCACCACAGCACTGAGAGCACAAAAATGAACCTTTGCTGCGTTCGTCACGGAGACTGGGACTGCGCCTTACAGCTGTTAGGCCTCCTTGACTAATGCCACCTCCATTTCCAGTAAGGGCGGGGGGGCGGGGGACGCATGGTGCCGGAGAGGCTCCACGTCTCGGCTGCGTCTCTGTCAGTACCCTGCCTGCCGATACTGTACCACCGCAGAGAACCGGGTCCCTCTGTATTATTCCTCATACTTACATGTCATTATATAGTTACCTCAAAAGGACATTATAAAAACCACGAAAGACTGTATGGTAAATATAGAGAAGTATTAACACAACCGTGGAAGACCGTTTCTCCCTGTTTTTGGAAAACAGAAAAGAAAAGTGGCATTAGATACAGAGGACAGCCCTTAGACCCAGATTTGTGACTCTTTATCCTTGATTTCCTCACCTTAAAAACAAGGACAATACCTGCACTTCCAACTTCCTGGGAGATCCACATTAAATGACATGATAAATGGCAAAGTATTGTGAAATACTGGGAAGTCTTATACTGGACATCGAGGAGACATTTCTAGTGAAAACTTGGGAATGACAGAAGCATAATACAAATCCCACCTATATTTGTGAGAGCCAGAAAATGGCAGGTTCCTAGCCTCTGCATTAACTCACTGACCAGGGCTGAGGCGAGGTTAGAAGCACATCCATGATAACAAGACATCATAAATACTTGCATTCACTTTTATCACATAAAGAAACTGCTAGGCTGAATTTAAAAAATGAATAAAAATGACAGGACAATAGGGTGGAATGAACAGGGCTGAGGATGGGACCTTTCACAGTGTGTATATCTTTTAACTAGAAGAAATATATTGTCTATTCAAACAAAATAAAAAAAATATTAATGGAAGATGCTTAGGGAGGGTCCATTATATATACTGTGTGTTTTTTTTTTTTTGGGGGGGGGTTGGGGAGGAGAGGGTCAGTTATCTGTTTTTCTCAAAGCCTTAGTTCCAGGAGCACGCAGTCAGCTGAGAGTCATCACTGAGTGGAAGGGGTGTGTGTGCGCCCGCACACACGTGTGTGAACAAGCCTGCACATGCCACAGAATTTTGGCTAAGCCTTACCTCCTCCCTGTTTCCCCAAACTGGAAATACCCAGGGGTCACAGAGCGGGAATCACGACAGCAGCTACCCCTGCTTCTCAGTTCTCTGCCCCTTAGCTTACTTGGCTTGAGAACATCGACTGATTTAATGGTATTACCTTATATGGGGAAACTGAGGCTGACCTAACCCCCCGACAGGACAAAATGAGGTCAGAAGCAGAAGCTGAGGTCCTCACTCCCTCTTCTGCGCTGTAACTACTAGTCAACGGCGCCTCTGTGGGCCAAACGTGGCTTAAGAAACTAATGCTCTCAGGGTAGCAAAGTTAACTCTGGGCTGTTTCAAAAGACGTTCTAGTTGTTAAAAGAACTGAATTCGAAAAGCTGAAATTAAGAAGCAATTCTGACTGTGTTGGATTTCTGTAGCCCTCACGATTTTTGGAACAGTGGAAACAGGGCATGACGTTGGGGTAAACTGTCTTTGAACATGAGAGTGCATCGCTTCTTTTTGTTTACTCTCTGCGGAGTCCACTGAGCCTGCAGGCTTGGGCCGCTCACCTCCCAGAAGAATGGGTCTTTTGAAGTATTCTGTCCTCTTGGTTAGAGGCCAACTGAACATGTTTTCATCTTCTTGTAAATACAGCGTTCAAGCACTGTCCCATGGAAATGGGTTCTACCTTCTCATCCACTGACTGCGGTGGGACAGTTTGAACTAAGGGTTTTGACCCACTCCATCTGCCAACACAGAACAAAAGCTATGCATTTGGAGATGCTTTGTTGAGACCACAATTCATTTCTGAAGTCTCAATCAGACAAGAGCTTAAGGATAAACTTTGCAAATTCTTTTGATTTGTCTGACACAGGAGACAGTTTACCATACAAATGAGGTTTTCAAGCTACAGCCATAAGAAAAGTAAGAAATATTAGCATAGCCAGAGAGATTAAAAAAAATAAAAAAGACAAAAGCCTCAGGGAATATGAGTCTATTAGACTGTGAGTTTCTCTGAAAAAAGAACTTGTCCCATTCGGCCCTATAGCTTTAGTGTTCAGTAGGGTGCCTGGCACAAAGAACGTGCTTAAACGTTCATGGAGTTAAATTCAGCTGTCACCTGAGAGGACTTACAAAGGCTAAACCCCATTTCTGCAAATGTTTAGGCCTATAAGACTCCACCACGAGCCTGAAAGACTAATTGGAAAAATGCAGGGAACTCAGTTTCTATCTTTGTCGGGAAACTGAGTGGAAACAATGTTTCAGGTCAGAGAGTGCTGGGTGGGTTGGCATTTAAAATGTGAATGTAATCCCTAGTTTCCTGGCCTCGGTCACACTGAGAGTCCTTTTTGCAATTACCTTTACTAGGCTCACCTGTATGCAAAGTTTGCTGCTCAATAGCAAGTACTATGGTTTCCCTGGTGACAGGGAAACCTTAATCCACCCTTTCAACAATGGGAGAGTTCAAAAGACTCAGTGCAAAGAAACAGATTCATAGTTGGGAGCATCAGAAGTAACACTGGAGAGAACCAACCCTATAGGAGCTCATTTGCAGAAAGGAACTAGGAATTAGGACCTTACCCATCATGTATACTGTGGTTGGGATTTTCTTAACCATGTATCTATCTTAGGTCTTCTCACTGTTATAGAAGAGGCAATAATATAGTGTTGGACTGTGCTCTCCAACCTCTTTCAAATCATGGCATGTACTCAGAAAAATGGCATGTGTGAAGCTAGCAGAGGGCGCTGACCATGGAGACCAGCTCCCACAAGGGCTGAAGCAACGAGCAGCCTATCTGTAGCCTGTCCCCCTCCCCCAACCCCAGGGGTATGCCCCATGGATTGGGAAGCTTTAGTGCACTGTTGGGAATAAGAGCTCTGGAATCAAAAGGTCTTAGTTCAAATCCTGTTTCTCTCAACTACTAGCGATGGGATTTCTGGCAAGTTACTGTAGGCGTTGCAATCTACTGCAAAGAGGAGGATAAGCAAGCTACATGGAATTACAAACGCAAAGCCCTAAGGATAGTACTTGCACGTAGTGAGCATGCAGTCAATGACATTATTTATACAGAACGATGACATTATCATTATTATCATCTATCACTAGAGGTCACTTCTTATTATCTCAATAACCTCTGAAAATTAGAGAAAAAATACCGAGTTGACCAAGACTGAAGAGAGGTGGCCCATAAAGTGATTGCCTACACTGAATCGTGCTTTTACATGTGTTCATTTTTAAAGCTGTGGCAAAACATACACATCATGTAACCGTTTTAAGTGTCCAGTTCAGTGACATTAAGCATATTCCCTTTGTTGTGACATCTGTGCCGTCCATCTCCTTTCCTCAGCCTCCCGAACTGAACCTCTGCCCGTACTAAACAACTCCCCATTCCCTGTCTCCCCCCACCCTGGTCACCCCTATTCTAGTTTCTATCTCTATGAACCTGACTACTCTACGTACCTCATATAAGTGGAATCATTCAATATTTGTCCTTTTATGGGATGAATTGTGTTTTGATGTTCCCTTCACCCTCACCTGCTTGAAGGCAAGGATTTAAATTCAGCCAGGGGTCATTCTCAGTCCCAAAGTCACTCCCAGAGGCCTCTTTGAGTACATCTGAGGCCAGGTCGTCTCAAGAATTTGAACCACCTCTATGGGAGGAAAAGTTATCAGCAAGGTTTCCAGTTCCAAACCAGATCCTGTCCAGTGGGGAGTACACCGAACCCTTTTGTCCGGGGTTCAATCAGGCCGAACAGTTCTGAATCGCCCAAGCTGGAGATGACCGGGGCTTTCTAGGTTGGCCTGAACTCCAGGGTAAGCTGCTGAGAGCCTCCGCCACACATCGTTGTGTATCAACGCTCACTCACTCATCCTTCACCTGAACATCCATCCAGTGGCTCTTAAAAGCCACGTGTCCCAAGCTGGGCTCGACATTCCCAAATCTGCTCCTCCTGACACAATCCCTGCTTCAAATGATGGCATCATCAGCGACCTAGGTGCCCGAGGAAGAAACCTGTGAGTCACCCTAAATTCTTCGTAGTCCTTCGCCTTCTTGGGATCCATCACTAAGATCTCAGTTTTACTTCCAAAATATTTCTTGACACATTTTCTTCCCCCTTTTCCCTATACGGCTGTTCTAATTCAGGTCTAACCATCTTCTGCCTATTTTTTTAGGTTTCCTGGTTCCCATTCCAACATATCTTCTACCTAAAGCCAAATATAGTCTCCTTTTTAAAAAGCAAATATATGCCATTGCTCTACTGAGAACTCTTTTAATAACGCCTTGCTATCCTCCTCAGGATCAAGTCCATATTCATCAGCTCAGTACATAACGCTCTGCGTTCTAGGCTCTGACGGCCTCTTTAGCTCAATCTCTCACCACTGCCCAGAATCTTCCACATCCTGACCACTTGCAGTTCCTCACGAACACTCCATTTCTCCCCTCGGTGCCTTTGTTTACGCCAACCTCTCTGCCTGAAATGCTCTTAGCTCTGCTGTCCTACTGCGCTCATTTTCCGAAACAATTTCATCACTCCATAATGTCTTAACTAAACTGTGGGGAAGGAAAATGGGTTGTAATATCCATTATGTGGGTCCACATCTCTTCTCTTCTAAAGAAAGATTTTCAAGATTCAAGAGTCCTGACTTGTTTGGATACTGATTTGAACAAACCGACTATAAAAAGACCATGTTTGAGACAAACAGGGAAATTGGAACAAATATTGGGTATTAGATGATATTAAAGAAGTAGATGTAATAATGTTATTTTGGATACATCTTTTTAAAAAAAAAACAAAAAACAACCCTTATCTGTTAGAGATCCACACTGAAGGATTTAGAGATAAAATGATATTTCACATTTGCTTCAAAATATTCCAGAAAAAATATTTAAAAAGTTAAAAAGTGGAGCAGGACCTCTGCAACAAGGCAGACAAAGCTACAATGGGGGTGACAGACATGGGGGTTCATTATATCTTTCTCTCTACTTTTGTTTGTTTGAAATTTTTATAATAAAAAGTAAAACATTAGCAGGTCATCAGGATAAATGTAGCCCACATAAATGTTTGGATTGTACTCTGTTTTTAAAAAAAAACCCAAACCATGTAAAGGAGCATGTCATTTGCCATAGTTCCTACCACTCCCTCTTGTCTTAGGACCTGGGCCACTCCCATATCCACCTCCATTGCCTATTGGCTCAGGTGGTATTTGACTTTGCGAGTTTGCATGCACTTTGTACAATGAACCATTATAATTGAGCCCATTCACTATGTCTAAACAGGTTAAATCTAGTTTTTGATAATTAGTAGCTGGTTAATTCTTTAATTAAGTCACTTAGTTTTGCTCTCTCTATAGCCACAGAGTGAAACCCAACTCGAGCTGGTATATTTGTGCCACTGGGCAGGGGACTACAGCTGGACAACTTGTCACCACTGCCAAGAAGTGACACCAGCTTCATGCCCCACTGCCTTCACATCAGTAATATCTTTGGTGAGTTGTCCACTCATGTACCTGGGAGATGAGACAGTCTAAGCATTAATCTCCAAGGTCATGGTAGGATGATGACCCACTACCTTTGCTCCTGGAGCTTACAGGTTCTCCACAAAGCTCCCAAGACTTTCAACGGTGTTCACATACTCGGGGACACTGCCCACCATAATCTGAAGCACCACGGTAATGCAGTTTAGCACAGGGGCTCTGGAATCAGTTCCTGGATTGAAATCCTAACTCTTTCACACTGAATATGAGGGCTGTGCAGAAAAAATCCAGCCATTGTCAATATAACGAGAACGGTTGCATGGCTGGAGACTTTCTGTATAGCTCTCATATTCACTCTTTCTGAGCCACAGTTTTGTCATTTATTACTGGGACTTACCTTAAGGAGGATATTTTGAGGATTAAGTAACACAAATATATGCAAAGTACTGAAAACAGTGTCTAGAGCAGCGGTTCTCAACCTGTGGGTCATGACCCCTTTGGGGGTCGAACGACCCTTTCACAGGGGTCGCCTAAGACCATCGAAAAACACATATTTATGCGGACATGTACTTATGCGGACCAGTCACACACGTGTAGAGAGCAGCTACCAATAATTTTATGGTTGGGGGTCACCACAACATGAGGAACTGTATTAAAGGGTCGCGGCATTAGGAGGGTTGAGAACCACTGGACTCTAGAGCACGATACGCACTTAATACCTGTTAGCTGTTACTACTAGAACTATTATCGTCAACAGTAGCACAAGTTTTACATCAAAATAATGCCCATGTTTCACCAATGTCAATAACGCTTCAAAATTAATTCTAAGAAAAGGGTATACTGAACTAGGTCAATACTATAAAGTTACCATCTTTCATTGAGTTAGATGCCTTCTTGGGTTACAATTTATTAATATCAAAGCAGCTGCATAAGCTTTTAAGTTAAAAATCAGTGAGTTTTCATGACCCTTCTTTGATCAGATAAACTCACTTTAGCAATTACTTTAATCCAATAATTACAGCTGAAAAAGAAAACCAACATATATAAAAAGTACAGGGGGAAAAGTCATCAGGCGGTAATGTGCATCTGATTTACAACCGCATTCCTTACAAGAAGTCCTGTAAGGTCATTAAGATGTTACATAAATCCAAGGCATCAGAATGAAGAGAATATTCCCAATGAGGATTAATGAAATAAATTCTCAAATCAGTGTCAGAAGTTACAAAACACACTTTCTAGAAGTAGACTCTAAAGACAAAAACCCAAGTTGCAATTTGCATCAAAGCAGTTACGGTGGTGGTAAGCACGGAGCAGGGTGCGCTGGTTTGTGTGTGTGATCAAAAGATGCGCACCGCTTCGTCGAGCAAGCTAACCACTTCCACAAGTCCAGGATAAAAAGGAACCAAAATGTGTTAAGTTTCTAAAGGACACAACAGTTCTCATAATCAAAGCAAAAAGGCATTTAAAATGTAGACTTCATTTTCTTTATCCATATTCTTTTATCACTTTGAACTATTGATTGGTTTCACTTTTTGTTCATAATTAATTTTTAGTTCCTGCAGCTTTGATAGCTATTATTACTACTAGAAATAATAAAATTAAACTACAGATCTTTATATATGCCTGATATGGGGTAAACATTTATTCTAAAATAATATTACACTTTTTTTTTATAGATTTGGCTTGAAAAAAAGAATTCTAATACATATTATGGTTTCTAATTTTAATCACTTTACCAATTCTGACTTCTGCTTCAAATCTATGTAAGAATGGGATATGTGTCCCAAAAGTAAAGCAAGTTTTGAGAAATGTCACAGTTTAACTGAATTATCTACTAGCCATCTCATTTGTCGCTGCTAAACACCTTACGGAGCCATTGCAGTCCGCAGCACTTCACTCGGGTGCTGAGTGGCTACCCCTGTGACAGCTGTGCCTGTGAGTGATGAAACGGTGGTGCCACATCCCGGCCAATGATGCCCGCGGTCACCCTAGTACTCACATAGCCTGACAAAATCAGAGCTTGGAAGGGCATTTGTAGCAGTACGCAGGCACTTCTGATTCTCACTTACAATTTCAAAAGCTATCCTGGTTTCTAACTTATTGGCCTTGATTACAGGCCTGCACGGGAAAAATTATTTAAATGACCAGCAGAATTCATCTGCAGTTGTCAATTTCCTCTAGCTTAGAAATAAAAAATCTTACCAGAAATTGAGCTGTCTTGAAAAATAACATGTTTTCTGTACTTAATTTAAGTTTAAAACCAATGAATGAATGAGTGAATGAAAAGACAGATAAAGACAAATACTGAAAGAAGAATATTAAGAAATCTGTGAACTTTAATTACTTAAAATGAAGAAAAAAATCAGAGTGAGAAACTCATCATCCACTAGACGCTCTGCATTCATTGCAACAACTATGAAGTGGAGGAAGAGAGCAACCAAGACCTGTAAAGACACACTGGATATAATGGATAGAGCAAAATACAAAGAGAATACTTTTCTTTTATTCATTTAATTTATTTTGAAAATATAAGATTGTTTATAGCAACAATAGCAAATGCTATATTGTTGTGCTTACATTATAACATACGAGGGCTGTCTGGAAAAGATCCAGCCACAAATGCCTCTAGTTTTCATATTACATGGCTGGATACTTTCCAGACAACACTTGTATATGGCAATAATAGCACAAAGAAGGAGAAAGAAAAGGAGGAAAGTTGTTATATTTTATCAGAATTAAGTCACTATTCATCTGAAGTAGATTGTGTTAAAGATGCATATTGCAATCTCTAGAACAAACCACTAATCACAAAAATGTAGCTAAAAATATCAACAGAGGAATTAAAATAGCACATTAAAAAACATTTGACACAAAATAAGGCAGTCAAAGAAGAACAAAAATGGAATGAGACAAAGAGAAGATGAATATCAAAATGGCAGACTCAAAGCCGATCATAACAATAATTACATTAAATGTCAATCGATTAAACTCTCATAAAAGAAGAGATTGTTACGATGTCCATAAAAGCAAAATCCAACCATATGCTGTCTACAAGACACACACTTCAGATTTAAAGAGCAAAGAAAAAAGAGGTTGAAAGCAGGAGGATGGAAAAACAATACACCAAACACACAATAAATGTAAGAGAACTGGGATGGGTATGTTATTATGACACCAGATGAAATAAACTTTAATAGCAGCGATATCACTGGAGACAAAGAGGGGCAGGCACTCCGTATGATACAAAGGTCAGTGCCTCAGGAATATATAACAATTACAAATGTATATGTACCTAACAACAGAACCAACAGAACCGACAGAACCGAAGGCAGCGACACCCTTCCCGCAGAGCTGCAGGTTAGCAGCAGCTGCGTGTCCCCCACCAAAGGCCCCCCAGCTCCTGCTAGGGAGGTGCCTCCCGCGGCCACAGCTACACTCTCCAGCTCCCGGTCACCATGCTCTCCTCTTGCCCATTCAGGCCTAGAGAAGGTACTGATTCCCACAGCTAGACATCCCTGTGGTTTTCTTGACTGCTGCCCACACCTGGCAACACAGCCCTTCCACGGGACTCCCCCTAGTCATCTGTGCGATGTGGCATGTGTTTCATGATGGGACCTTAACTTAGATAAAATTCAAATTCCTTGCCTTGGTTAGTTGCTTATTAAATAGCCATTCTTTTTTCTCACTCAAAAAACTTCGATTTTTAGTTGGGCATTTGCTGCCCTGGAGAAAGAACCACACTTCCCGGCCTGCCGTAGCTCACATGCTGAGGCCATATGAACTAAGTTCTGAAACAATGAGATGTAACTGGGAGTGATGCATGAGGCTTCTCAGAAGTCCCGGTAAATGAGAAGATTTGTTGGCTTCTTCCATCTTTTCTCTGTTACTTAAGTTTGTGAATGGGATGGCTAGGGCTCCCAACAGCTTTCTCAGACTGTGAGCAAGAAAGCCACACCCACAGGATAGTGGAGTAAAAAGCATGAAAAATCCTGGGTCCTCTGTGACCTTTGGATTTGTCATTCTAGCCCTGAACCGCATACCTATACCCGAGTCAGAAATAAACTTCTATCTTGCTTCAAACCATTGTTTTTCAAGTGTTTATACCATTTAATTCTCACTGATACACACGGCCTGTGAGGCACTAGCTGAGCGGGCCCTGACTGTCCTTCTGACCGTATTTTACATGACTCTCTCCTTGCTCACTGTACTCCGGCTGCACTGGCTCATGCGAAGCTCTTCCCTGCCATTAGCAGCTCTCCACACAGCCGAGGTCTTCCCTGGAAGCTCCTCCCTTGGGTATCTATCTAAATGGCTACTCATTAAGGGCACAGCTGAAATGTCACCTCTCAGGGAGCAAGCAGTCTATCCTGACAGTCCTAACAGTAACTCCCCTCCTTAGTCTCTTTCATAGCCCTCTGTTTCTGTTTTGTTCCATTACGGTATCTGTCATTTGAAATCTACGTATCACTTTTGTATTGTCTGTCCCCTCTCATTAGACTCCATTATGAAGGGTCTCCCTCATTCTTATTCACACACACACACACACACACACACACACACACACACACACAGAGTTCTCTCTCTGTCACAGTCATTTCGTGCCTTGCATATAGTAGGCAAGCTCACAAAATACTTGTTTTAAAAAATGCATCCCACTGTACTTCACCTTGCTCTGATCTCTTCTCATCAACTAGACCAGGGGTTGGAAAGCCTTTTCTGTAAAGGGTCAGAGAGTAAATATTTTAGGCTTTACCATCTCTGTTGCATATTCTTCACATTTGCATTTTTTCCCTAACAACTTTTAAAAACACGAAAACCACCTTAGCTGCAGGGCCATGTATAAACAGGCTGCGGGTGGGCTTTGGCTCACAGGTTGCAGTCTTCTAACCCTTGTGCCAGTCTAAGTGCCTTAAGGTCAAGCCTAAGTTATTCACTCATAGCCCCTGGGTCTCAGCAAACTCAGAACTCTGTTAAATTAATTGGGCTGGGGGCAGAGAAGAGAACACATGAAATGGAACAGCCAAACGGTCAGATTTAGTGTACCAGGCACTTTCCCAGAAAACGTGACCTGTGGTCCAGGTTGGTGACTCAGAGAGGATCATTTACCAAGAATTTACAGGTAATGGGAAGAGAGGCTTCTCACAGAATCACAGACTCCCTTACTTGCCCTGAAGGTCACAGATCTCAATACCTCCCCCTTCTGAGCAGCCAGCCTGCTGCCTTAGGCGGCTGCCTCCTCTTGTGGTGTGTCTGTCAGGGGCCCATGAAAAAGAGTTGATGTTTGTACCCAGTGGTTGCTCTTGTTCTGTGTCTCTGTGCTTTGCTCTTTGTTTCTCCTGCTTCCTAGCATTCTGAAAAGCTGCTGGCTTCCAGAAAACATCTACCTCTGGGGGTAAAAGCAGCCTAGCAAATACGGAACTACTATGTAAAGCACTACAGACGATGCTTAGGCGATGGCCAGGAAACCTGCTGGAGAACAGTTTCTGAATGGGAGCAAGTCCCTGATCCCGCTGTGCTTTCAAGTCTCACGCTGCACTGATAATGGACGAAGAAAGGAAAGGAGAAAGAAACGGATGAAAAAGCTCCATGGCCACAACCACGGCCACAGTCCCCCACTCCTGGGACCAGCAGGATGCCAGGAAGTTGCAGTGTCTCCTGAGAGATCCCAGGATAGGTACGTTTCCCCCTAAGGCATTCCTGCTTCCGCACACTCTGACAAAGTCTGAGGTCAGAGGCGTCTGTCTCAGGAGAGGGGCGCCTCCATCCTCTAGCATCCACAATATGCAGAATTACTGCCAGCACCTGCCCTAGTGACAGTCCTCTTCCCAAGGCTGGGCAGAACAGAGATGGGGGAGCAGGGTTGTTATGTGGGGACCTGTCAGGTCTGCAATCTCGCAGAGTAGTGGCTCCCTCTCTAGGCACTTCCTTCTTCCTTTTTCACATTCTTGAGATCTCAGAATAATTCTGTAATGTTCTATCATTAAGTCTCTGCCACTCCATAGTCACTTCCCAATCTTTATGGGGGAAAAAAAGGGAACAGTAGTCCTTTGGGCCTTGTAACTAAACAAGCAGATACTTTTAAAGGAAGGTAAGTGTTAGGCACTTCACTGCATGACTGAATAAAATACATTACTAACCAAGCTTCGCTCTGGTGTAGCAAGTCCTACATTTTAGACTTCAGAAAGAAGCACAAAGGTACAAATAATTTATTTAAAGAGGAGTTGTGGGTTAGTGATGGAGCAGAGAACAGCATCAGTTCCCCGATTCACAGATGGGGTCTCATCTGCCAGAAGAGCCCACATGGGCAGTGCCACTAAGAGAGAAGTGAACCGCCTGGGGAGGAAGGGAATCACGGCCCGAGGGAACACCCCAGTATAAGTAACTCCACCGACTCCCAAGGTCCCTGCAGCAGTTCTAATGGGTGCCAGGGAGTTCTAGGATTCCGAAGAAGGGATCCAATACCCAGTGAAAACATGATTTGGGACTTGATTTTGCATGTGTGACTTGGAAAAGCTAAGACAGGAAAGTGGAGAGGGAACTGTAAGAAATACTGGACACGTGGTGCCAAGGAGAGAACACTCTTTGGGGACCAGACCTTCCAAAGGAAGAAGAATTGTTCTGACATTGGAGGCACTGATTAGAGAGCTGGCAGGAGCCGAGAGGGGAATGCTTTTATCCCTGGACTTCACTCTCTTTCTTGCCACCACTGAGTTGCATGTAAAGCACACAAGTTAGAATGAACAATGCCAAGAATAACTTTTTCCCCTTATATCTGATGTAATCTGACATCAAGGTTTTCTTTTCTTTCTTTTTTTTAAAGTAAAACCAGAGCTAGGAACCAAAGTTAAGTTTCCAGAAAGAGCTGAGACTGTATGCCACTTTGGGATAAAGAAACCGGCTGTAGCATTCATCTAATTCAATGTTTGCAATTGTCCTTCTGCGTGTCCTTCCCTCTGTGTCCTTCTCCCACAGCCACTCTGGGAGGCCTATGACTGTTGCTACCAGCATTCGAGACAGGGTACAGACCCTTCTTCTTGAGCTGAACTAGGGGAATCACACCAGACTAGTCACCCAGGCAAATTGTCTAAGGTCATGAGAGAACAATCAAGGATGCAACCAGGGCCTGGGGTCAGGTTAACATGCTAGAAACAGAATCATTGGGGTCAGATGGTAGGGCAAAGTGGGTATGGCAAATAGAAAGTGAGACCTCACAAAGGAATATTGACTCGGAATAGAAAACCAAAGCAGCTACACAGTCAGTCAGAATCAAAAGTGGTGGCTGAAGTCCCAGTGGGGTCATAGGAGACGGTGGGCAAAGAGGAGGTGGCCACGGGGCCCTGCTGTGAGGCTTCCTCTCCCACCTGGCCCTGCATTGTAGGTTACCCTCATAAGCTGACGTCTCCACAGGACTTAACAAGCACATCCCGTGTACACACAAGGAAACTAAAGTGGAGGGAGGCTTGTCCTAGTGATTTGAACAAGGTCATGTAATTAGCTGGAGGCACACACAAGATTAAAATCTTTACCTCTTCAACTCTGTTTATCTGTGCACATTTTAAGTACAAAGCGATATGTTGACCTTCTTCAGACGCTTTTGAAAGGACAGCCCGAGTGTATAACCGGGAGCTCACACAAAGCACCGCATGACAAGGCGTCATCACGGCAACAGCTCAAAGGCAGGGAGAACCGACTCCCTACCGGGACAGCCGGCTCTCGGTTACCTCCACGTGCATTACGGTGAGGTCTTACCACGGGCTTCCCTCCCTCTGCCACTCTGTACATTGCTGGGTCGCTTCCCTAACTATTTGTTGGTGTGAAATCAGGTAAGACAGGCTAATTTAAGAACTATTTTAGCCTAGGCAAATCACAGCCAAGGAGGTCAACCTGCTGGGGAAGAAAAATCTCAAGTCAGTATCTTTACATTATCGGCTGGCTTGGCTAAATAGGCCAAAGCTTCGTTTCCTGAAATAGTTCTTCAGGTCTTTCGTAGCTCTAGCTACTGAGTAAAGTCAACCCAAACCCACTGCATTTCTATAACTCACTGTGGGAGAACTGGAACTTTTTGCCTTTATCTTGAAGACTGGGCATTTTGCCTACCAAATTGCCAAAGAATAAAGGTCTTGGTTAATTTACAACTTGACCCTGGCACCATGGATCACTGGTTCTTATATAACAAGAAATAAACTAAAAAGACTCTAAATTAACCATCAAGAGAAGCCTGGACGAAAGTTTACTGACTGATTAATGTATCACAACAAACATTTAAATATGTGTGCTCTGTGGAATTGGTAAAGTGATGTTGTAAATACATTAAAATGCTGTCTCACCTTTAAGATACAAAGTCAGGATGCTAAAGATTCTCATACTCATTATTACACGTGGTTTAGTACATTTTCAAATGTATGCTGACAGCAAACGTATACTCACTGTGTACAAGAAAACAAAAATCTTTCCACATCAGCAGCAGAGTAAGTTTTGTAAAGCCTTCTGCATCATACTCCACGACACCTCTAAGTAATAAAAACACACACACACAAACAAAAAACTCTCATGAAAATAAGGTATAAAAGAGGTAGAACCAAGTAAAGAATATATTCATAAAGACGAGGTTATTGAATCTGAGATGTATTTAAGGCAAGTGAGCCTTACCACGGGAAGGAAGTGGACTTGGAATGAGAGGATTTGGTTTAAGTTACAGCTTTGCCATTTACTATCCCCTACTATGAACTCAGGCAAATCACTTAACTTCGGAGCCTCGGTTTCCTCATCTGTACAACAAATATAATAATATTTTCGAACTTCATTACAGGGTTGTGTAAAACAAATAAGACAAACCATGAAATGCTATGCAAATGTTAGTTACTAGGTAGGGGTAAAAGGACAAATTAAGAACTTGGGTCAGCAGTGACACTATTGTGTGGACAGTAATTAAGTCTCACTTTTACTTAGGCGCTAAACGGTAATAAGCAATAGCAATATTACTAAATTTAGGATTATATATTGTGTTCTTCCAAAGTACCTGGAATCCTCTCCTTGTGTACCCCTGTCCCCCTCACTGTGCTCAAGACAAGACAGAGACGTCGGCTGTGTGGGCGCTGGCTTGGAGGGCAGAAGCACACCTCGTGTGTTCAGCGAGAACAGCCCCTGACAGCTGCAGGGCCTGGGCAGGAGTCACCTCTGCATTTCCCTCCAGAGCTGGGTGCTTGAGGAATGTCACCATAACATGACAACACTAACTGCACACTGAGGACAGAATTCATGTCCTCTCTCATCCATACAAGAAGGCCTCTGCCATCCTTAAGAGATGCTTCTCCCTGGCTGCGTCAGTTTAAGTAGGAAGAAGAGTTGCACCCGTTGTAAAGACACAGGAACTAAGCCACTGAAGGCTCAGTGATTTGCTCAAAGACTATATATTATTCACACATTTTTTCTGACTTAAGTCAAAAATTTTATTTACAAGCTTGTATTTTTTTTCATGAATTTATAATTAACTCAATGTTACAACACTGATATCTAAACTTTTTAGATCCTGCATCCCATAAGCAAAAACAAGCATAGAATTCTATTCATCATGTATACAGTACTATAATACAGTAGTATTTGTGTATAATTTAGTAGTTGTAGACAAATACCACTATGTTATTGTATTATATGTACAGTAAAACATACACAAAATGTACATTAAAAAAACTGAGATTTTTTAAAAACAAAAGCAAATGCAATTTTCAATTTTTCTTGCACATCAATGGAGTGAGGTGGGGCACGTGCCCCTGGGGTCGTGCATCCTACTATGGAGGTCACCGTGCAAGCTTCTTCATTTTCAATTATGTGTACTAAAGATAATCTTACTCAACCATTAGAAGACATTTATTAACCACCATTTTAGGTTTGTATCGTAAGTGGTTTCTCAGAATGTTCGTAAATAAAGCTGGAAAAAATCTGCAGTATTAAAGACTCATGTGAGACACAGTCATACTGTTTAGGCACTGACAGTTCTGTTTTGGAGGCCCAAAACATTCCACTATGGGTAATGAGAAAATTTCTTGAAATTGTTTTGAGGAGTCAGAAATTTTGCTTATAATTATGCCACTGTTTGTAAAATCATGTCCCAGGGAATGGCCAACCTTATTTGTTATTTCATCTTCTCTTTCCTATTCCCACCTTCCTTTTGTCCCAGTTTCTTCATTTATTTGTTTACGATTTTGACTGTGTTACTGTATCTACCTTTATATACTTATAAGCCTTCTCTGCAGCAAGGTGGGATATAACCTGACTACTAAACCCTTGTGGGTAGAGTGCGCCACCTTGAAAGCAGCCTGTGAGGAAACGCCTTCCTTCTCCTGAGCTCCGCCCTGTGGACAAGGGTGGCGAGGCCTGTGCCACCACGTGAGGAAACGGAGCTGCAGAGAGGCACAGCCACTGTCAACCTGAAGGGGGACAGTAGCAGGAGACGCCCACCCTGTCACTGCAGTCACATGCTGCTCTTGCCCTCGCGGTGCCTTCTTCCAACTCCTGATCCCAAGTGGGAGTCATCGCTTTTGTGCCTAACGCTAGGTTTCCTCCCCAAGTCTGTTCTGCACTGTTGGGAGTGGGGATCCTGTCCTGAGAACCCGGTTCCCACCCCAGCTCTACTGCTTTTAGGTGCGTGGCTTCTGTCAGGTTACCGAACTGCTCCGAGTGTCAGGGCTTTCTTAAGGGAAGTGTGTCACTAATGCCTACCTGGTTGTCCTCATGATGGCTGTGAGCTGCGAGGGGTGACAGTGCTGTGCAAACTATACCGAGCAGGTACACCAACAAGCAGGTCCTGCCACCATCATCACTGCTGTGTGTGGGCTGCTGGTCCAGGGAAGATAACTGATTTTATTATTTGCTAATGAATGCTAAACAATGTCTTCCTGGGAGTTTTGAGGTATGCAACATACCAAAAAGAATCCAAATGGCACTGAAAAGGTATCACAGGTAAGAACTGAATGCTATTTTCTTAGTCAAGCCTTCACATTAAGGTCATCAAGAAGAGACAGCACTGTCGGCATATGGTTTAAGCAAAGAACTTACGTGCCAAAGTGACTGAGGAAAGCAGCAATATACTCTCTTCTCTTGTGATAGCCTTGAATCACGTACTGCACCTGGAAGAGGAACCCAAAGCTGAGACATGGCATAGGAGGGTGGTAAATGTTTCATCATGGAAAATTTAAAAGATTCAGAGAAGCAGAAAAGAACAGTAAAGTTAACATCCATAGTCCTACCACCTATACTCAACAACTTAGTATGTTGCCCAGTTGCTTCATCTAGCCACCTACCTACCTATTAACCTAGCAATCTTGCGGAAACATTTCAAAGGAAATTTTAGAGACGCTGTGATCGTTCATCGTAATACGTCAGCACGCATCTCCGACATTTTCCCTCATAATCACAGTATCATTACCATACCCAACAAATTTAGCAATCATTCTCTGAATTCGTTTAGTACACTGTCCGTTTTCAAAATTTCCCAGTTGTCCCTGAAACAATTTTTTAAAAGCAAGGTATAATCAGGGACCAGGCAATTTAATCTAGAAAGTCCTTTAATCTAGAGTATCAGTACTTCCTGGGGTATGTGTCCACATGTCTATTTGGGTATGCCTGCACATGCATACATGACATTGACTTTTCAAAGAGATTAGGCTAGTATCTTGGAGAATGTTCTGTTACATTCTAGATTCTCTGATCGTTTCTTTCCGTTTCCTACTACCCTCTGTATTTCCTATAAATTGAACTTAGAGCTAAAGGCTTGATTAGATTCAGGTTAAATATTTTTGGCAAGAAAATTTCATTTTTGGTTTGGTCGTCGGTAACGGTGATGGCAGCCAGATCACTCCATTGTAAAAAGATGCCTCCCCTTTGCCACAGCAAGTCATCTGTGGGCCCGCCTCTCGATGCTTGTGAAGATCTGGCTCCTAATGGTTTTAGTGTCTGTTGCAGATCTTTGTCCGCATCAATTATTTCATTGGGCCTGAAAAACGGTGATTTTTAAAATTATATCACTCCTTCTGCATTTATCAGCTGGAATTCTTTGTAAAAAGTCCTTTCTTATCAAATAGGGCTATTTGGTTATCCTGAACTATAATTCTTATTGAAAAGGCAGGACAATGCTTAATTCTTTCTTTTTAAATTCCTAATATTCAGAAGGAGTGCTGTCATAGGAGATTTTATTTTGCTTTTGTGTATTTCCTTGTTATCACCAAGTAACAGTTTCTATATTAAAAAAATTGTGAACTCAGTAAGCTAGCCATCTGAAAGTCATTCGCCCATCAGCTTCTAACGCACAAATACATTCCTCATAATGTCCTTATAATGGCTGCAAGAAACAGTGGGAGAAGGAGACCCCCGAAACTGTTTACATTGGCTACAGCCACAAAGAGTTTCCATGGCTAACAAAAGCTCGAGATAAAGTGCTTGAAATAACTTTGACACAATTGGTACTGATAGCCACGTTGTACCCTTTAAAAGTGAAACAATTCTATTTATATAATAGGGGTTTGTGTCAATTTATAAAAACAGTGCTTACTTTGCAGGCTTAATGCAGGATCAGAAATGTTATTTTGGGAAAAGGAAAACAGATGAGAAGTTTGCTTAAGTGGCTTTGTTGAAAGGGGGGATGAAAACAGTTCTGTATACTTGATTTTAAAAACAGAAAACCATTTTAACAGAAACCTACAACAAAACTGTCTATAAGACAGATTCCGATGTAATTATGGAAATTCGTTTGAAGAGGCTGTTTCTAAAAGCAGCCATACTGTCCCCGTTGGCAGCAAGCAGAGGCAGATCCATTTTAAAAGACAAGTGAAATTAATGAAAGGGAACCAGATAAGAAAGACGAACTGATTCTTACATTTCTGGGAAAACAGTATTATAATTTTTTTGAGGAAAATGTATGACTAGAAATTAATCTCAATTGAAGAGTTTTAAAAAGGCTTTTCTTTTTGGTGCTGGAAGACCAAAAATTTGCATTTTTCTCTCTAATCCTGGGCCACAGATTTGAAGGCAGTGCAAAGTCCCGCAGTGTAAATAAGAACTGTGTCCTCTGAACAGACTCGTAGGAGGGCAGCGGCTGGAGGGATCTGGTCCCACGAGAAGCAACCACTCCATCCATGGAAGTTACAGACCCTGCCAAGCCCACAGGCTGCAGAGTTGCCAAATTTTAGTTTCTGTGACATTTAAAAAATATACTGAAGCCTCTGAAATATTATTGTACTTCTAAGATATCTTGACATAAAGATGAGCTAGCTCTTGATTGAACGAGACAAACAAAAGATTTATTTCCTAAGCCAACGTGAACAAGTCAAGAGGAGCAAAGACAACGGCACTTTGGGAATTAAGCAAACCGAGTCAGTCCGTGTGGGGGAAGACAGGCGGTACTGCTTGTGGAACACTATCTCCAGCTTTTAGCTAAACACTCTGGCTGGACAGACCTTTCAGAACTATCTGACAACACTATTAGTGCCAGCCCGGCTAGCTGCTTGCCAACGTAATGGCTCATGCATGCAGCTGAGAGGAGACCAGAGAACTGATCCGCCTGGCTGTGAGACCGGCGGACTGGAAACCCTGCCCCTAGGAGCGGGGCTCTGGCACACCGCTCCTCCACGTGACAGAGAGCCAAGAGCTATTCAAATGTGAGTTCCAGAAAAGCAGCAAGAGACAAAGCAGCTCTATAGAATTATCCCAATGTTATCCAGTGACACACACGTGCATGCACAAGGGAATTGGAAAATGAAGTTAAAATATTTTTAAGCCATAAGAAGGTGTAAGATCTAGCAAATAATTAAGGCATAAAGGAAGTTCAAGGAAGGGGAGACTGAAATTTAAAAGAGGAAAGTAAGGCTGAACAGGAGGCCAGAACCCTTAGAAGAGGAGGAGGGAGGGAAACCAGCGATCGGCATTCCAAGTAGGCAAGGCCGCTGTAGAAGGGAGGCGGAGACTAAGGTGGGTGACAGCAGGTGCCTGCATGGCGGCTGCGCAGGCGCTTCAGCGGGGAACAGGAGCCTCACAAGGCAGGGACCGGGGCCGTGTGTTTACCTTGTTGGTGAGCAGGTGGCATACTTGGGGGACGTAATCGATGAGACATCCTCCTCCTGGAAACGCTGGGATATGAAGAGCTGAGGAGCCACCAAGTGCACTGAAAGGACAAAGGGTACAATGGACACTTGTCTTAGGGCTCAAGCAATGTAAGAGGTGATACCCGCAAACAGGCTTGGCTTCCCGTACCGAAGCCTGACCACCAACTGCCTGAATTAATGATGGTGGGAATGTGGGCTTCGCCTTATGCTTACGTTTCTGTATTTCAATCCATTTGTTAGCACGTTCACATGACACATGACTAACAACTAATGATTAATAACAACCAATGATCCTATCACACAACAGTACAAATGAGCAAGTTTTGATTGACATGGATTAATGTCTTACAACATCAATGGTTTGTACTTATTACTGAAACACAGACTTTCATATTCTTTGTTTTGTTCAATTCAGTGCTGGGCAAAGGTAAGTCATTCATTAAACACCTTAAGGCAGTGGTTCTCAGCCTTCCTAATGCCGCGACCCTGTAATACAGGTCCTCATGGTGTGGTGACCCCATAACATTATTTTCGTGGCTACTTCATAACTGTCATGTTGCTACTGTTATGAATCGTAATGTAACTATCTGATATGTGTTTTCTGATGGTCTTAGGTGACCCCTGTGAAAGGGTCGTTCGACCCCCAAAGGGGTCACAACCCACAGGTGGAGAATCGCTGCCTTAAGTGAACTAAACAGAATTGATGCACACTATAACACTGTACTGAAGGCGCTAGTTCCCTGGGGCCTTGGGGTGCCTCCTTGGGCTTTACTTTCCTCATTTTTTAGTGTGAGGTGGTTGAGGGCAGGGTTTGCAAACTCCAGGTCTACCCACCACAGGTAAGTGATGTCAATGAGTGGAGAGAACTGCAAGTTTAATGCACAGTGGAAAGGGCTCGCCACTGCTCAGCTCCAGCTGATCTCTGACGTGTGAGAATGCAAGCCTGGTCTTACCAGATCCTACCCTAATTTTTCAAGAGAAGCCAGAAATCCAGATTATTTAATCTTTCAATATTTAAATGGTGACAACTAATTAAACATTTTCTGAAATACTTGTGCTATTTGGTCCCATGTCTAGGGGCCAATACGGGTAGGAAGTCCGCAACCAGTCCATGCAAATGGTGGTATTCAATTCATCTAAACAAGAAAGTACAGTAAAATATCACTGATCTAAGAATTAAGTCGCAACGTTGATCTAGTAATAGTTCCCAGAATTTTCACAGAGATTCCCTTCTCAGTTTAAATTAACCAGCATATGATTATTAAAAGAAATTGTTCAGAATCTTACAATATGTTATCTTGGTTTCATTTTCTCTCCTAATCTCACTTTCCATTGGGCCTAGCTTGCTTTTTTTATCGAATTTTCATGTATTTCTGTAAGCCCCTTAAACCCTCTCTGTAATATGATGGGATATAAAGACCCCCAAAACTCCTTAATGTTATGATTATTCACTATCCAAGTTCCTACAGTTACAAGATTGTAAAGAAAGTAAAACATTTCACAGCAACAATGTAGCAAACCATTCCTAGATAGTTTAGAGCAGGAGTCCCTCTAGAAGAGTCTGTGATACAGGAAATAATCCATGTAACTACTGGAAGCCCTCCAGATCCAGTCTGTCTCCCTATCGACTACAGATTTCTGAAATTAACTTTTCTGGTAAAAATGAAGATTACCTTTATTTATTTATGGAAATGAAAAATCCCAACAAACAAATAAAATCCCAGGTGATGTGAGGAAGCCAATATGGACTGGAAATATTCACCACTGACTTTTTCTACTCCGATAAAAAAGCACCTTTTCTACTTTACGTAAAAAACACACCTCTGACTGAGAAAACTGTAAGACAGCATTTGACTGAGTGGGACATTAATGAATCATCTACAGTGTGCGGCTGCTCAGAATCAGCAAGAACATCATTTCTGTTTGCTACTCTGGGTAGACAGTGGATCAGATTTAGCCTAAACCCTGAAGAAGGCTAGGAAAATTCCTGTGAGTTCCTGTGAACTGGAGGACGACGTTTAAGCCTCCCTTCTGTATGAAGAAGTACACAGGAGGCACGCACCTCACCAGAGAGAGGTTCTAACAATACCATCAGGCTGCAAAACTGATGAAGGAGAAAATTCTGTAACATAAAAATAAATAAATCCAGTATTTATATTCTGTTGCTATTGGTGAAATATCTGTATAACACAGGCAATATCGAGATACAGCCTTCTCATAGTTTACTTAGAGCAACAATCCTTAGCTTGATAAAATTCCAAAAAATAAAATAATTTGGCCAGTTGCCTCAAATTGACTGTAATGGCTCTGACCTGTATAAAATATTACAGGGTAAGTTCTTAATCGTTCACTAAATTGAATACAAGGAATGAAAATAGCCTGTGGGTAATCCTAATCCTCTAAACTTGAAGCTCTCTCTCTGATTCTGAAATGCAGCCCTTAAACAAAACCTCCTACAATGGCAGAGAGCAGCGGAGGCGAGGAGAGACTCCACGACCAGCTGCTTTGTTGCCCGGCCCACCTCTACCCTCTGCTTCTGTGGGTGTCAAGAACTAACACTTGTTGCTAGCTGCTTTCTCGTGATCTAATTTAGTCCCACAAGTCAAAGAGGTGGGAATCATCCCTGTAATTTTACAGGTGAAGAAATCAGGGCTCAGCGAGCAGAAGACCTTTCCTTGGGTTCACTCACACAACTAGGAAACGGTGAAGCTGAAAGCTGAACTCGGGCCCACCTGTCACCAGTGTGCATGCTGTTACTGCTGAATTACGTGCTTCCCGGACAGCAGGGACTTTAATCCTGAAAGGGCTACAGGGATGGAAAGAAACGGTCGGTCTGGCTAGCAGGGAACTGGGTTGGGATTCCCACGAGGCAGACCACCACGGAAGCAGGTACTGTCAAGTACTTACAGCTCGCTCCCTTCAATCTCCCACACAGCAGCAGAGCAAGCATTCCTCTGTTTTGTTCATGCCTCAGTCCTCTCCAACCCCAACCACCAAACAACTGGATTCACTGGATCCTGGATGTCAGGGACCAGCCACTCCGCTGTGTCCAACTGTGCACGACTCAGTTAGCTGGGCAGGGTTTGTGGGAAGCACTTCGGGGATTATGAAGGGTAGTTCTAAGTGAGAGTTTCTTTCTAAAGGGCACTAACTGCAGCTTTCATTTAACTCAGCACAGTAGCTTCTTAGCTTGCGAGGGTACAGAAGCTGACTCGCAGCGTCACACACGGCTAGGTGCTGCTGCTTCGCGTACAAATATCCTTTCCATGGGTAAATATTTAACAGCTTGCTATCGCCTGCATGCTGCCCTGATCGTGCTGAATAAACAAAGTTAAGTGCCATGAAATAAAAGAGCTACTATGTTTTTAAAGGGTGCAAGATGGACTAAGGCCTTGTGATGTCAAATTATTTAATATTCATGAATCAAAACATATGGGGCTGAGCATGTACAAGAGAAAACTCACCCTGTGCAGGGATCCCAGGGCCCACTCAGCTATCCCCAGGAATGCGGGGCTGGCTGGGGAGAAGGCAGGACCTGACTCACCCACAAGCGGCTGGGCTGGGGCCGGGGAGCCGGGAGAGGAGATGAAAGGGACCACTTGCTGTTGATTCTTCTGATCTCCAGAGCATGCAGTGAGAAAGCTGGGGTAAAAGGTGAGGGAAAGCAAACTGGGGTGGCAGAGCCTCCGGGTGATCTCGGGTGGAGAGAGAGGTGCAAAGGGCTGTTTTGAGAAAGTGCTTTCTCTCTCTTTTATGCACTAAAATGAAATTGGAAATTAGCTGATATTTCTTAGAACTGAAACTGTAGCTATAAATTAGAAGGCCGAGGCCATAGTTTGAGAAGACTTTCCAATAATGGAGTTAAACAGCTCACAAGGTAATCAGGAAAGCATTTCCAGCTCTGTCTCACTGTCTCTAAAAGTTAAATATAAGAACTGTCTGTGTCATGTGTGTTAATACTACGGTTCTCCATGCAAATACAGCTATTTGTTGCTTAGGCACAGTATACATGAAGAGAGTTTAAAAGGCAATAGGAGGAATTTAGCTGGTAAAGTGAATTCTCTGCAGGATGGAGTAGTGAACAATAAATAGCTCTATTTATGAAGCACTAGGTATCGGATACTATATAGGTGCCATTCCTATGTATGATCATCTCTTCTGCACACCAATCTATGAGAGAGGTGTTATCCCACCTGACAAATGGGAAGGCTGGAGCTTGGAGAAACTGCATAACCTCTGCAAGGTCACTCAGGTGATAAATGGCAGAGAGGCACCAAAATCGAGGTCTGCCTGACCCAAGTCTACCCGACTTTCAGGTTCTGAGTTATCGCTTCTGTGACTTCTGAATCCTTATTTGCAGACCCGATATCTGGTTCCATGTGTGTCAGATTCATCTCCACTCCTTCTGGCTTGAGTGTTTCTGGCAGATACCTGAGATGATGGAGCCCCTGAGGCTGTTTCCAGGAACATTTATTACTCTTATTTATATACCTGAACTGGTTAGGGCCTCTTTGACTCTAGGCAAATAAGCCCCTGGAAACCTGGAAGAACTCCGAGGGCCAGAGGACCTGACGGCCACTTTCTGGTAGAGGAGTGGAATGCAAGGCAACTTCACATTTCAAGACATACAAACGATGGGAATAGTGTTGTCAGAAACAGAACATGTCTAATGATATGAACACTAAGTTTTTATTCAGAAATGTGTTAAGTGTGTTAACATCTCAAAAAAGCCTTTAAAGGACAGTAATCTTAACAGATGTTCACCGTCAGGATTTTGTTAGCATGTGAAAAGCATTTAAAGTAAGCCTCCCCAAACAACAATGGCCTTACAGATGTTCTACGAAGATGTGGTGTGGACTATTCATGGTGATGCTCTGCCACTCACGACCACCAGGCCAAGCGAGAGAGAAGCTGTCTTCCTCTTGTGGCATTTTGATCCCTGGCCTATTACTTGCAGTTGATTTCATCACAATTTCCTTAAGAAGTGCAACTATTTTCAAATACCAGTCAACAGGAATGAGTACATTTACTGTGAGTTTTGTTACAAATTTACAACTTTGAAGCTCCAATGAATGGCTTTACTGCTCTGCTATTAACAGGCAGAGGTTACTCTTCCTATAAATTGCTTTAAAAACATAATTTACTGAAAAAAATCAATACTTACATATATCAAATCATCACATTGCACACTTTAAATATCTTATAATTTTGTCAATTATACTTCAACAAAGCTGGGGGGGGGGGGGAATCAACGCATACAACAGTTACCTAGACAAAATCCACAATGCACACAGGTTACAATCATGGTCAAAGAAAGATACAGAGAATTAGAGAAAAAAAAATCCTTCTGCCTGACCAGAGCAGAGAAGGGTGGCCACCTGATTCCTGCTTACTGGCATTTACTAAAAGCTCAGGCACCTACATGGCATGGGGCAACTTCATGCATAAATGACAAGATGTTGCGTTGCACACACAGAAGAGATACCAGAAGAGGAGATCTGCCAGGGTGCTGGCACACAGCACTTCACAATGTTCCCTTATTTGGTTTTTACAACAGCTTTATGAAGTAGGTAGCGAGTATAGAGATGGGAAGACTAAGACTTAGTCTTAGAGATAGATGACTTCCCCAAGGTCTTAAAGCTGAAAACAGTGAAATGGGGATTTTTATCTTTTCTCTGCACTAGCAGTCTTCATGATTACATGAGAATAATCTGAGGAGCCTATTAAAACTGCAGATACCCAGGCCCCACTTCAGAGAATCTGGTTTATTAGGTTCAGCAGGTCTGAGACAGGCTGCGGAGTGGATGCAGGTGCTGGTTGGTGGTCCTCACACCACCGCTCTGTACCTCACTCTGCAGATGTACAACAGGGACTGGGAGTGAGGGGAAGGGAGTGGCAAAAGCAAATTTGCCCCCAAGGCTATTTGCAAGGAACTGTGGACAACAGGAAGGTAAAGAAAACATAGACATGCTCTTAAGGAGCTCAAGGCCCAGTATGGAACATTTATGGAAATAACCAGAGGGAAACCGGTGATTGCTGCTAAGTGCAAACATGGGCAAAAGGAAGTGCATAGTTACACGCAGGTCGCCAGAAGGCAAGGCAAAGGAGCAATCAAATCAAGGCCGGGGCTGGAAGGGGGGAGCCAAGGCACTGGATCGAAGGCTGGGGACTCTACGCACAGCAAACACGGGTCCTGGGCCACAATGAGCAGCTTCCGCCCCAGCGATGAAAGCATCTGCTGGTAGGAGGCGCCTGCCTGGAGAGGGAGTAAGCAGACACGATGGAAGGTCCTGATGCAGGCTCGTGGTGAACTGCACAGGAAGAAAACTTGAGGTTAAAGAAGTTCTGTTTAGTTATAGAGTAGGCAACGTCCTGCGGATTTAAAAAAAAAGCCTGGGGTTTGAGGCTGCAGCTCAGCCAGTCTCACTGTTTAACATAACCCTTTTATACTGATAACTTCCACATTTCCATTCTAGCTCAGACCTTTCTATAACTTGGGACTCGTACAGCCAACTGCCCACACAACACCTCCACTTAGATGTCTAAAATGCACCTCCAACTTACCCTGCTCACGAGCAAACCCTGCCTGCAAAGCCCACTGCTCCTCCACTCGTCCCACGCCAGTCCACGGCAGACCACGAGCCTCAGTCCGCCTTGACTCTGCGCTCCCACACCGCACGTTCAATTAGCGGGGCCCAGTCTGCCGTAACTTCTCATCTGGATGACTGCCTCCGTGGATAAACGGGGGCTGCGCCCACCTCAGGGCATGGGCCTGGTTCCTCCGCTGCTCCCTCTGCTCGGGACCCTCTGCCCAGCCACCTGCGGGGCTCGCTCGCCGGCCTGCGTCAGGTCTTCCTCGGGTATCAGCTTCTCAGCAGGGCTTCCCGGACAGCCTACTTCCACCTCCAGTGCCCCCTCTTCCGCGTTTTCTTTTATTATGGCATATAGCTCCGTAAGACAGTCTACATGGTGTGTTTGGCTAATTGTCTCCCCGCCTACCCTTCACTAGAAATATAAACTCCTCCAAGATGGGGATCTATGTTCACTGCGGTAATGCCAGAAACATGAAGAATGCCAAGTTCATAACAGGAACTCAATAAATATCTGTGATGAAAAACATGGGAGTCAAATTTCCAGAACGGACATTCAAAGTCAGTACTGTGCATGACTTTTCTAAAAAAAGTCACTGTGAAAAGAAAGGCTTTTAAAGGCCTAGGGCGGAGGTCAGCAAACTTTTCCAGGAATGAGCCAGGTGGTGAGTACTGTGGCTCTGCAGCCACAAGGCCCCCATCACAACCACTTAACTCTGATGCTGGAACACAAAACCGCCACAGACAATATGCAAACAAGTAAGCACATCTGTATTCCAACAAAATTGTATTTATGGACAATGAAATGGGAATTTCATGTAATTTTTATGAATCACAAAAGGTTATTCTTTAAACATTCTTCTGACTGTTCAAAAAAAGTGAAAATCATGCTTAGCTTGCGGGCCACACAGAGCAGGCTGCAGGCCGGATTTGGCTACTGGACCGTAGCTTGCTGACTCTTGATCTAGGATTATATAATAGCATCGTTTGACAGTTCTACAGAAGCTAAAATTAGAAGCTAAAATATCCAGGAAGAAACAGACAAAAAGACCCAGATTTGTCAACAAAAATGAAAAGCAGGCCCCTTTGGTTAAACCTCTTAGAAATGATATTCAACCACCAGGTAAGCCACGAGCCTTTTCCAGGCAAAGGTGAGGCGAACATTGGGCACCGCGAGGACTGTGGGGGTTCCCATGATGACATGGATTGGAGCTGTGGAAGAGCGAGCTATTTATATGGTTTCGAACGAAGCCTGAGGCATATTCTGCTGCTTTTTACTTCCATGCTAGGTGACGAAAGTCCTCCTACCCCAAATACGAGCTGTTAGTTGGTGAGTGATCCTCAGAAATATTAAGATGAATCATACATGCTCTTTTCACAGTGCACAAGAGATAATTTTAAAACTCAGAAAATGTCACTTTGGGTAGTCACAAACTACACAACAGAAAAGCTGCGCAGCCTGAACGTTGTAACTAAAGGAAGCCCCGCGGCAGCGCAGACGCGTTTCCCCTTGTTTGGACTCCAGTGCCTTGCCTCCCAGGTTGGCTGGTGTTACAACGAGTTCTGCCCCAGAGTCTGACGATGCAGGGCGGCCACTGCTCCCCAGCCCTCTTCCCGGGGGCCGCCCTGCCTAGCCCTGCCGGTCCTGGGCACTCAGCCGTGACTTCCTCCAACTGCTGCTCAGGTCGCCTAGGGGTGGCAGCTCGCGGCCTCCCTGCCTGCAGCGCGGGGCCTGCGCCGACGGTGGCTCCAACCTCACCGGGGCTCGGGGGAAGGGCTCCTGGGTGTCTTCCCGCTTCCTGCTTGGACCCCTAGGCTCTGCTTTCTCCCTCTCCTCCCCAAGCAGTCGGCTCCCCATGTCCCCCGGCCCCGCCCTTGCCGCTTTGTGCAAGTTCATCGTTTTTCCGCATTGCACCGCTTGGCACGGGAGAAGGAGGGAACCACATCAAATACAGGAATGCAACCACAAAAGCTGCCTTGAGAAGCAAGGCCCCGAGACTTTTTTTTTTTTTTTTGTCAATTTACTGTTTTTAGATTTGTTCTCCCATAATCAAGTCCTCCCTATCGTGTTAACAATGTGGTGGTGTGTCAATACATTGGAATTCTGCTTCAATCAGCAACCCAGAGCTTAATAGGAAAATGAAGCAACAAAATGTTGGTCTTCCTGCTAACCTTGCGCTAGGCCTGTACTTAGGACGGGGATGCTGGCTTCTTGAGGGCTCACGGGCCAAACCTCCAGTTTTGTGAGAGTGCAGGGGTCAGCAGAGGCCAAAGGCAGGGTGTCAAGCATTATTTCGGTGTGCTTCTGATACTGCGGGAGGGACAAGCACTCCAAGTACCACAGACTGAAGCACAAAGCACCCCAGCTTCCTGTCAGCCTAAGAAGTGAAGACAGAATTCGCTTGCAGAAATGCACGAGACCTGGCGGCGATTCCAGGGCTTGGCTCTGTGACACCCGAGACGTCTGCAGCTATCACGAAAGGACTGTGAACGGCAGAGTGGGTTTTAAAACCATTAAAAACGTGTGTCTGCCGTCTAAACCATTTAGGGACAATAATAAGGTGCCACAATTCCCAATGTTTGTAAGGCACTATTCCATGGCCTCAGGACATGCACGTTACAGTTACTGCTTAACAGCAGCTGGCTAATACATTCATCACAGAGGAGAAGACCCACTAGACTTAGAGGGTGAGCATTTGTGACTGCAGAGATTTGATCTTCTGGGTCTAACTTGGGGGGTATTTTGGTTGCTGTTGGGGTTTGGTTGACATGGAGTAGTCCCATACCACCCTGGTCAATGTTGGAATCAGCATGTTCTTAGACACCATCGACAGCCCAAGTGAGCACTCAGTACACAAGCCACTAAGCCGAGCTTCTCCACCGTCAGCTGTCCCAGCACGCTCAAGTCATGCGCTACCGCTCCCAAGATTCTCTTGGGGGGAAGGGAAGGGGTAGGAGAAGAAACTTCTCTTTCCCACTGCTGTTCTAGGATAGCATGTTAGAATCTCAGAGTGGAGAAATGTGTGATTTGAAAAAAATATACCCCAAACCCTGTAGCTGGTTCTGACAATGACTAATAGATTTCCGACTGCTCCCACCCTAGCATCAGAATCACTGTGTCCAGCATACAGAAGGAGGGGTCCTTTATCCTTAGAAGTTAAAGCCCTTCTCAACCAAGAGGAGAAAGTGTTGTCAATTTTGGCAACACTCAGCCCGGCCCCAGCACCACCTTTAAAAGTCACAGCACCCACCCACCTTGTGGCAGTTGCCCACTGATCTGTCTGCCCCCTTTCTAGCTGTTCCTCCCTGCCACGTCACCATGGCTGCCCAATAGGCCGGACTGTGGCAAAGTCAAGGCAGCAGATAAAGAGGGACGTGGGGACTACAGGCAGGGGCTTCTCAGAAGCACCCCCTCTCCTCCACATTCTGCTGCTGCAGCTGGGGTGCCTGGCCCTGGTGCCAGCTGCTGCCCCATGAAACAAACACCCACAAATGTGAGTACAGGACCTCAACGTTTTATCAAAGCAGGACACAGACACTGGATGGGGGCACTCCAATGACAACAACCCCCCTTGCTCCCAAAGCCACCTGGAAGCATCAGGAGCCTTTTCTGGGGACACTGGGGAGCAGGAGTTGAGAAAAAGATGATGAGGAAAGACATCTGGGAATTTGAAGAGGTGAGGGGTTGGGGATGCTATAAGTATAATCAAAATTTTAACAAAAATAACATGTATTCAGTAGATTCCTGCCATTTAAAAAAAACATTTTATTATACTAAATAAATTGTTCACTTACTAATGGACACTTACTGTTCACTTACTGTGTAGAACTGGGAGCCTGATTCTGAGTATCATAATTTATTTACCTGTATCTTTTACTTAAAAATAAAAGTCCATCGGTTTCAATACTATTTTTATCAAATTCTCTAAAATAGATGACTCACAAAAGCCAGGGCAGTAAACAAGTGTCTACAAGCCCCGGATGAAGACAGCCAGGCAGGACCCGGGAGAAGTGGCCAGAGGCCCAGGGGAGGGGACCCCGGGGCAGCTCAGCCAAATCTGGGGAACCTGATGATCCAGAAGACAAATGTGTTTGCTTTTGCAACCCAGTGGCACAGATGCCGCAGCAGAAGAAAGGTTTAGTCAGGAAGGGAGTGCGTTGTGGTAAACGTGGACAAGAACGATGCCAACGTAGCTGACCAAATATAACTGAGTTGTACTGATCGCTCACTGTCTTGGTTGCTTCAGAATTTTTATTTTCTTACACTCTCAAAAACCAACACACTCAAAATTTACTAAGAGGAATATGACAGCAGAGAAACACAACTTATTAAACAAGTTCTATGGGGCTGCATCCTGACTGTGCAGTATGTGAAAGTATCATCAATACTACATCAGTAGCATCAACGGATCTCAAGTCATCTCACCCAGACTCAAACAGGAGAACACGCTGAGTGGGTTTCTTAGTGTAAGGATTTGGTTCAATAGACTCTTAACTCCCAGGAATCCTAGCACTCTCCCCAAATAAAGGTCCCAAAGAAGTCTATGTGGATATTTTTAGACTTCGAGGGAAAAGGCAGGGCTGGATCCACAACTTCTGGGCCACCTGGCAAACCCTGAGCATCAAAGTATGCAGGCCTCAGTGGTCCCCCACAGGGCCTTCAAGCCACTCAGGAGGGGTCCCGGGCTCACAGCAGCACCTCTTTTTCCCAACCAGACCAAGACTGCTTCTCAACATGGGTTACTGTTCAGGGTGCTTTCTCATTTTGCTAGGAACTAACCTCGGATCAGGGTCACTCCAGAGCAGGGGGAGCCCTTAGCTCACATCACATCCTCAAACTATCAAGCTGCAGCCATGCTCACTGCCTGAGCAACACTCATTCCAACCGTCCCCAAGACTCAACATACAGATCAGGCCTGTTCTGAGAAGGGTGAGGACGGAAGCCGAACACTAGAGAGAGTAAATGTAAGTTCATATGGGTAGGACCAAACCATAAATGTAAACACCACGTTTCAAACAACTGAAGTATCTGTCGATTGAGCAGCTGACTGCATCAGAGGGAAACCTTCCCTGCACTGAAGCCACTAGAAAGAATGAGAGTGACCTACATGTCCTGACTTAGAAAAGTGGCCAGGATATATTGTTAAAGGAAAGGAGCAAGCTGCAGAGTAGTATGCTGTATATCATACCATTTCTATGGCTAAAGTAAAGCAACAATGACAAAAACCCAAACTGAGAGAGAAGATGGACAACATTGAGAAATCACTCAATCTACAAATTTTGTGTTTCCCAGTAAATCATATTTCCCCTCAGCCTTTTCCCTGAGGTAAAGACTGGAGACTCGCTGTCCTGAGGAAGAGGGTGGTACCACCCAGTCAGAGAAGACCCCAGCATAGGGAACAAGAAGGACACAGCGCTGAGAGCACATCCCCCAGACAGGAATGGAAAGAAACGGGCAGAAAAGCAAGAGATTCACAGAGAAGGGGGTCTGCCTGGGTATCTGATAGACTGTCCTTGGACCTCAGTGCAGGGAGGGAGAGACGGGGAGGAAGGAAAGGGAGAGGGAGAGGAAGCAGGGAGGGAAGGAGAGGAAGGGGTGGGGGAGAGAGAGAGAGAGAGAGAGAGAGAGAAATATGCAGTGGTGGTGAAAAAAATAGAGTTCTAGATTAACTGAGTGAAATCTAAGTGGACAGGTGTTTTAATTCCACTTCCCAACTTGGAGATGAGGGGATCACGTTGTAGAGTAAGGAGGGGTGACAGTAAGACAAAATGAAGACATTTTATCCTGTATATTTGTTCTTTGGTGGTACTGGAATTGGTGGTTATAATGGGCACATGTTACCTTTGTAGGAGAGGGAGGGACACCAGGGTATACAAATAAGTGAGTGTAAAGAATAGAAGGTATTGAACTTGGTGAGTGAAGGTGCAATGGGAAAGGCAACAACCAAGTGAATGAGTACCTGAATGTGTGCAGAATATTTCAGTTTGCTTTGTATCTGAGGCTGGGAACCTAAAATTCATATTATTGATCTGAATTCTACTACTATTTAGAGGGCTGTCTGGTTACATGGCTGGATACTTTCTGAACAGCCCTTGTGAACTGAGCACTTTTCATGAGCCAGGCATTGTACCGAAAGCTTTCATTTATTAGATTTAATCCTTACCAAAGCCCCATAAGGTTGATACATTTTACAGATCAACAGTAAGCCTTGGAAGGTTAAGTAACTGACTCAATGAACTCATCCGGTAAATGATGGGCACTGGATTGAACCAGGCCATTCAATTCCTGAAGCCACACATCTCACCACGGCTCCACACCCTGCCTCCCACCACAGACCACCTGGCTGTGGGGGCTTCAGCAATCACTTAGCTTTTCTTATATGCACAATGAGGATGGGACCAAGTAATTCTCAATTCTCTTTTAGTTCTATCGTTCTACTCTGGTCTAATGCAGTAGTGTAGACAGGCAGGTAGCTATTTGGATTCAGAAAGCTGGGAGTGTACCTTATAAAAGGATGCTTTGTAAGAACTCCTATAACAATGGAAAGATCCAAATTTAATGTACAAACTTTCCTGGCACAAAATTAAGAAACAGGACTAGCTGGTGAAATCATGGGAAAAGGGAGGGTACGAACAGGAACACTGGGCCCTGACTATCCAACATGATTTTTCACACCTGGGTGCACTGAGGTCCCTGCAGCCAGCAGCACTACGGGGACACTTGGACATTAAGCCCGATATGTTCGCTCGGTTCCTCAACAGTTTGCCCAACTCTTCAAGCACAGTCACTGAGGCCTTGTTACTGCTACATATTTTTCACAGCCCGCTCTCCTGATTATAAGCCTACTCCTTTTAACCAAACATGAAACCATCTCTCACTGAACAGTTACTTTGCTTGTAGTCCTCTGCCTGACGTTTTCTCTGATCAAATAAAAGTAAGCTCCTCGCATAAGGGTGAGCATACGTGATGTGCAGAATAATGGCTCCCCAAAGATGTCTGAGCCCTAATCTCCAGGACCTGTGAATATGTGTCAAAAGAAACTTTGAAGATGTGATAAAGATTAAGGACCTTGAGATATTACTGTGGATTATCGAGGTGGGCCCAATTTAAACACATGAGAACAGAAAAGAAAACACAGAAGAAGAGGTAAGAGAGATGTGACAACAGAAGAAAGCCAAGGGACGAAGGTGGCCCCTGGAAGCTGGAAAAGGCTCACTGCTGATCTCCAGCAAGGGTGTGGGTCTCTCAGTCCTACGACTGCGAAGAACTGGATTGTTCCAACAACCCAGGTGTGCAAGGGAATAGGTTCTCCACCACAGCCTCCAGGGAGGAACATGGTTCGCTGACACCTTGATTTTAGCCCGGTGACCTGTGTTGAACTTGTGACCTACAGAACTGTAAGATAATAAATTGGTGTTGTTTTAAGCTGCTAAATTTGTGATTTGTCACAGCAGCAACAGAAATCTAATACAGCACTCTAAGTACAACTGTTTCTTAAAGGAAACATGGTGAGTTCTTTCATTGTGCAACAAAATGATGATAGTGATGGTACACGTCCCATTTAATAAAAGAGAATCAACAACGCCTACTACAAATAGAAAAATGGATAAAGAAACAAGGAAAGCACTTCTTTACGGTAGAAAGCCAACTACTAAATGTAGAAGGAAAGATGAAGCTAGAAATTATTGACGACGTTAACACTGGTGGGTGAAAATCTGATGAGGCTATTTAGTCTCAACACATCTCCCCACAAATGTTATTAATTACCAGGAGAAAATTAATAACAAAGGAATGTGCACATCACCTAAACTAAGTGGTTCAAGTTAACACCATTGATCCCGGGACAACCTGACATCACGTGCCTCTCGGGATGACGTCTGCAGGACACACACCACTGTCTGCGGGACTGCTGCCAGCAACGCACAACCTGAATCCAAACATGAGGAAGCACCAAACGAACCCAAATTGAGGAACAAAATTACTGGCCTGTGCTCTTCAAAACTGTCAGGGTCAAGGCAGATGAAGATTGAGAAACCAGTCCAGACTAAAAACGATAATAATAATAATGAGACATGATGATTAATGGCCATGTGTGACCTGGAGGCAGGGTTAAAAACAGCTAAAAGGGTATTAATGGAAAACCTGACAAAATTAGAATATGATTGTGGATTAGATAATAGATACATTTCCTGATGTGACAACTGTACTGTCACTATGTAAGAGGATGTCCATGTTCTTAGGAAATACATTCTGAAGCATTTAGGGTACAGAGTGTCATGTCCCCAACTTATTCTCCAATGGATGCGTTAGAAGATAATCGTAATATGTGAGCACACAGAATGAGGTGATGGGGCAAATGTAAGTAACTGGTAAAAGTGGGTAAAAGATATAAGGCAGCTCCTCATTCCATTCGTGTAACTTCTTCTCTTAGAATGCTGAGGAACGAAAATGTGAGTTTAATGAGTTTCATTTTCTCTAATGTAATGTAATACATAACTGGCTAGGTGATTTTTCAATTAACATTGTTCACGTGAGATATCGGACCTTGAATGCAGGCAAGAGTTAAGTACGTGAAGACTGAACATCAAGTAACTTTTTCTGAGAAGGGAAGTCAACATCTCAAGTAAAAGCATGGAGATATGTAACATGACGTGAAATAAAAACTTTTTAAAAAATGAACTTAAAGTGTGACTGAGCCAGAAAACAAGGCGGTTAGGAACGCTTGCTCTGGACCTCCACGAGGATCTGACATCCAATTTGGCCACACAGTATACTGACTTTGGGGCAGGTTGTTTCAAACTTCCCTAAGCCTCGGTCTGCTCATCTGTGAAATGGAGATAATAAAGCTCTAGGGCTTCTGCAAAAAGCAAATTAAAGAATCATGTAAGCTATTTAATGAGTACCTCACAGTTTTCAATGCCATTTATTATTATCACTGAGTTCTAGTATGTATGCACTTGTTTCATTGTTTCTAAGAAAATCAACATTCCAATCAAAGTAAAAGATGAACGCATTTAGTGGGTATCTAGCCAAATGCTTGAAAGATCGCACTTTTAATGAACTTAAGAGAAACAATGTGCCCTGAAGCAAAGTGCAGTTAAAGGGTTCTTTTTAACTTTCCTAGGTCACTCGTCTAACTGGCCCCTCCGCCTCCCCCCGCACCCCAACTCCACAACTTCAGACATGTTCTCCAAACAGAGACTTGCTTAAACTTGTTAGGCTCCCCACTTTCCCGACCGGGGGGCAATTTTCCTGACTCTCGGGCGACCCCCTGTATCTCTCTGGTCAAACCTGCAGGTGCCTCAACATTCTAAATGCCGTTTTTCCGGCGTCCCTCACGCTCACTCTCTGACTTGTCCCTTCGCTACGGTTCAACAGTTAGGGGAGCACGGAAAACGCTCCCACCGAACCAGGGATGACTGCCCACCACACACCGCCTAAGGGTGCAGGCGCCTCCTCAGTATACGATGCCTTCTGGCCATTACTTCTGCCCAACCCCAGTCGTCGTCTTTTCCAAAGCACATACGTGAGTGCCAGTGCAGAAAGTCTTTTAAATCACTCATTTTAATCACTTTTAAAAATTTTAATACATTTATTTTTTGGCCTTGTTAGAGAATTGTACAATAAGAAAGTGACTTGCTATTCAACTTTTCAAAATAGAGATGGATAATTGAAAAGAAATGATGATATTTCAGTTGCTGAGTGTGAATGCTTATCTGAAACCTTTCTTGACCACCACAAAATTTATCATTCTACTCTTTATTCATCCAACAAGTTATTAATAGACAGGTAGAGAACATTGTCTTAAAATAAATACAAATCTTGCTCTCAGAGAATTTGAATTCTAGTAAGAGATAAACAATGCAATAATAAAATGGTACTACAATAACTGAAGAGAACAGAAAGCACTGAGAAGGAAATAAAACATCGTAACGCGGAAGAGCAGGACTGAGTACAAGCGAAGGTGGTGGGAGGCAACCCTGGGGCCAGCAGGGAACGTCTCTCTCCAGAAAGAAATTTAAACAGACCAAATGACAAAGTAGAGCCAGGCAAGGGAACATCTGGGGCAAAAGAGTCTTTCTGGTAGAGGGAACAGCAAGTGCAAAAGCCTAGGGATGGCAAGGGCCCTGTGTGAAGCCCAGAAAGGGGCCTCTGTGGCCGAGGAGGTCAGGTGTGCCAGCAGGGCTGGACGACGAAGGTGAGGGTGAGGTGTCTGAATTTTTTTCTGTCCATGAGAGGGTTTTATATTGCTTCTGTTTTTATGGTAGCTAGTTTGTGGGTTTATATAAGCTCTTCATATAATAAGTGCTTAATAAATGCTTTCGAGGGGCATACGTTAGAAAAGGAACTAGGAGGGAAGTGCAGCCAAGTGCTCTAAGATCTTGGGCGATGGTTTCTGTCACCACATGTACATGTGCTCCATCAACCTTAACTTGAGGTCAACAGGTCTGTTATACTGCATGAAAACAGAGTTGCTATGGCAACTCTAATTAGACGTTTTCTTTCCAAGGAGAATGAGCCAAATGCTGCACCTTCAGGCTGGTTTGGTTCTCTAAAATACCTAAAAGGACTGCAATCCTCTACAAGTTGGAACATTTAGTTCAGGGAGTACCCCACTTACCAATAAAGTGGGTTCCCAAAGCAGATGGCTTGTTTCCAAGGAGTTTAGGCAATGCATTTTCCTTTAGAAATAATGTTGTAATGGAGGTTAGACGCTTAGGCCAATCCACTAAAGCTTTGAAAAATGCACAACGTGGCAGACATATTGTAAATCTGCATTGAGAAAATAATAAAAATGAATTCTTTTGAAAGGTAGCAATTAAACAAAAATTAAGTTAGTGCTTTTAATTTATCTTAATTTATGCTGTGATTTGAGGAAAAGAAGGTTTAATTAGAAGAAAATGAGAAGTGGAAAATCTAGTGGAGATTCTATTAAGGTATTCTGGGCACCATCAAGGCTTTTAGAGGTTAATGTCACTAATTTTTTTATTATTATGACTTTTGATTCAGGTGTCTCTCAGACAGCTTAGTCACGATCATAATCATTTGGGGCTCTTCAGGAGCAGAGTCTACCACGAGGAAGGGCTGTCCTGAGGCTGCTGGGCTGTGCTGAGGTTCTTAAGGAAACAGAAGGGATTAAAGAGGAAGATGGCCGAAAATAGAATTAGGGGAACTATGAGAAACTGAAATGATAAAACGAGGGAGAAAGAGGAAATTCCTATGAGAGGAGGCAAGAGTGAAGGAGCAGAAACTGGTTCACCTAGGACAGCCTGCGGGTTATCAAAGAAACAGGGAGGTGAGGAGGAGAGAGGGAGAAGGGGCGGGAACAAGAGAGCCCAGGTACAAAGGGAAAGAGTGAGAAGTTAAGGACCAAAGACTGACTGGCCTTGGATGGGTAGAAAGAAGAAAGCTTTCATTCATTTATTCAAACTTCTGGGATGTTTTAAAATTAAATGGCACATTCTTCTAAGATTGAATCTGTGCTCCATGTAACTCTTGTCTCATCCCAAATGCCCAGCACAGTGCTTAAAACGTAAATGAGTTTAATAAATGATTGTGAAATACGTGAATGCTGCAACAGCAGCTAACATTTATTATTAAATGCCTATTACATGTGAAGCATTTCATATATATTACCTCTTTTAATCCTCACAACATGAGATAGTTAATAGCTCCATTTTCAAGATGAGGAAAATGAGGCTTACACAAGTTAAGTAGTTTGCTCAAGGTCATACATAGCTAGAAAATGATGAGGACCATATTAGAACAGTCTGATTCCAAAGTGCATGACCTTAAACTCTCTGCTCCATACCTGCCCCAATAAACATTAGAGCAACGCTAAGAAAGGAAAGAACCTCAAAAGCCAGACCTTCGACAAGTATCGGATCAATTCTTCTTGACATATATCAATGTAGAATTAACAATCACATGGATTCATGTCTCAAACTGCTTTCTCTGGTATCTTCTTCTTCTTTAAATTACCACATTTTACCACTGGCACTATGAAGCCTGCAATGAGTCCTTGGGGAAGGCAGTAGTTCCAGGATAGATTTCATTTGCCAAATTACATAAGCATATGAACAGATGCAGAGAAAACATTTGACAAACTCCAACAACCATTCATGATAAAAACTCCCAGTAAGTTAGGAATAATGAACAACTTCCTCAATTTGATAAAAAGCATCTACAAAAATTCTACAGCAAATATCATACTTAACGGTAAAAGACCGAATGCTTTCCCTACTTAGGACCAGGAAGAAGGCAAGAATGCCTGCCTTATTTGGAGATGACATGATTGTCTATGTAGAAAATCCCAAGGAATCTGTGAGAAGCTCATAGAACTAATACTCGAATTCAGCAAAGTTGTAGGATTCAAGATCACCACACGAAAATTAATCACATTACTATATAATGAATATGGAAACCAAGATTAAAAGTATAATACCATTTATAATTGTTCTACATACATGCATACCTAAGTATAACGTCAACACAAAAAGCACCAAAGAGCTCTTCTGTGATGACAATAACAGCTCTGGATCAAGGCTGTGGTGGTGGTTACGTGAAACTGCATTGGATAAAGTTGCTTAGCGCTACATACACACGCGCATGTATAAGCACAAATGAACGCAGGTTAAAAAGCTGATGAAGAGAGGACAGATGGAGAAGTATGACAGAAATGTTAAATATGTTGGATGACTATCTGGAGTCCATTACACTACAGTTCTCTGGTTTTGTGTATGCTTGAAAATGTTCTTTAAAAATTATTTTTAAGTCCTAGCCTACCTCAACATAAAAACAGTAGTTGATCTCTTGAAGTTCTCTTTTGGTGACGGATAGGAAATTCAGACGACATTAGAATTCTGTGGGACTCTCTGAAGGTTTTGGCCACTGTTTGCTCTTGGAATACAAACTCATTTTATTATTAATCCAAGAAAAATACTTTAATAACTTTAGAGAACCAAATCATACAGACTACATTCTGAAAACAGATGTAAAGTATCTGAATTGTCGTTACCATTGTCCTTCATTTGCATAATGAATTAACAGTTAATACCAAGATGAAATCACTTTATATCTCTGTTCCAAAATCTCTTAAGTGTTCTGCTTAAATGTTTAAAATGTTTTGTTTAAAAGAAATACAACCATTTCAAGAAACCTGCTCTGAGGAAGTATTGTTTTTATCTGTCCTCTTGGAGGTTGATTTCTAAGGGACTGGCCTGAAGTCTTTAATGACGAAGCTTTGCTACTTACTGTACTTAAGTTTCACGGAACATCTACTCCAGGAGCTTCTACTGGCACTATTAGGAGGAAGGAGGCTTGCTTGCCCTTGCTTTTCCTTTTTCTTGCATTTTATAACTCTCTTTTAGGGAAAAAACAGAAAATCGTTCCTTTTTCATTGAAAAAAAGTCACTGAAGCACATGCTTTTGGCATCTTTCTCATTTCTTAAGCTATGAAGATGTAATACTATCTTCTGCTACCGCTTTTGCCACCTGGGAAACTCCAAAGCCTTCTTTAACACCTAGCTCAACCATCATCATACCTTGGTGAAATCCTGCTCCCTAGCCCTTCAGGAAGTAACCAGCACTGTCTTCTACTCTTCTAATGTACTTTGTTTCTAACTCAAACGTAGCACTCGCTATGGTGTGGCCTAATTTACTATTTCATATGTTGCTCTCCCTCCCTAGACTCCCTAGAGCAGCTCAAGGGTAGAAACTCATCTTTCTTATTTATCTTTGTAGCTGCAGGACCTGTAGCTAAGTCCCAGTCATGCAATAGATACTGAATACCTTATAAATTAATAAAAAACAGGAAAGCAGGGGAGGAGAACCAGAGAAGAGAGGCTCTCCCCTACCGCACTACCCTGCAAGCTTTTGTCCAGGGGCTAAAGTGATAAAGAGATGGAAGCCCATTATGACAAGCCACAGAGCCAGTGGCCATGTATAAGCCCAGGGATTTTGACATTTAAGAACAGGCGTGCAAGAAAAGAATGGAGAGCTCCCCTTTGGAAATGAGACCACAGGGTTAAGAGTTAGAACAGTGAAAGCTACGTGGATCACACATTTAAATGATACCTAGGTTTCTGCTTTTTCTCTCTATCAGTTACTTTAAAATACAAATATAGTGTGTTCAAATTTAAGGTTAGTTATTTTATGAAATAATTTTATTTCTAAAAAGAAAATTCATATCAGATCTTTATCTCAGATAAACTAAGTCTATATCTTTATCCCTATGGTTGTTGGATCATGTAGCATGATAAAAAAAAAAATCACTACCTTCTAATGGCAGGAAACCCTAACTGCAGGCCAAATGTCAAAGAAACAACAGTCCTCAGTACTGGCCCTGAGGAACAGAACCCTCAGAGGTTGGACAAGTATCTGACAGCTGCTCAGAGAACATATGCTGAATGAATGAATGAATGAATGAGTAATGTGACAACAATGACAACACAGTCACAGCACATACATCATCTTTGCTAATCTGGCAGGTCTTCCCTCCCCTCTAGTAGTTTGCATTGCTTATAATTCAGTGTCTAGAAATGTAAAACTTTTTACTGTTTCTTATCAAGGTAACCCTTTGCCCCCAGGCCACACCTTCCCTAGGGAAACCAAAAATCAGGCTAAAGTCCAAAGTTTCTATTATTAGCAAAGTCTCCACCCCCAATTAGTGGGATGCCAATCCTAGCAGATTAATAACAGGTAATCAGAACCATCTCCACCCAAAGCAGCTACTACAGAAAACAACATTGCCTCAGAGATCAAGTCATCATCACTCTAACTCTGCCTCCACCCTGAGGAAGACTCAGGAGAGAGAGAGAGAGATGCTGACTTCCTGCTATGGACACACGCTGCCAGGGTGCCCACATTTAGTCAGTGAGGGATCACTGAGCTGTTGAAATGGGGCGTGACAGCAACTATGACCAATTCAGCTGGCTGTGAATCTCAAAATGTTTTACTGCAAGTAACTTACTAGGGACCTTGAGACCTAATTTAGCCTTATTGTACATTTCAGACCCAGATATTAAAGACTTGCCTGAGAATGCAGAGCTGATGAAGGCAGAGTTATGGTAGAACCACTGCTCCCGCGGAGAAAGGGAACCAAAGAGAACAGAAGAAAGAGGATTGATACCCACAGCCGGGTCGCTGGGAACTGATGTAACTAGCTACCTTTGTTAGACGTTACTTGTCAACACCAGAGCCCCTGCTCACCTGGGTTGGTCTGCCAAATTCTATGAAGATACTTAGAGGATAAAGCTATTAGTAGGACATAACTACTTAGGAACTTTTACAATTATCTGAAGAATAGGAGAAAGGGGTGAGCACACGAGCACAGAGGAAAAAAAGAAACCCAAATTGTAGGAAAAGTATAGTGAAAGAAGAATTTGTCTCTAAGGCGGTGCCTCCTGGGGTCCCCTTGGACATCAGAAAGCCTGAGCAAGCAGGCAGAGCCCCGCAGGCTGGGTTCTAAGTTGTGCAAATGGGTATTGGAAAGGAGGCATTTCTGCTAACTTAAAAAAGAAATTTAAAGGTCTCAAAACCACTGTCCTACAGTTCTTATAAACCAAACTCAACAATGTAGCTTTTTAAAAAAAAATAGCAGCACCCAGTTAGGAATGTTCCGTAAACACAAACAGCCTGCTGCAGACATAACATCTTGACACAGGCATCCTGGGTCCCACCCTGAGCCTGCTCTGATCGCAGCCAGGCTGTTCTGGACCAGTACTGATTCTAGAGAGCAGGACCCCAAGCTAACTGCCTGCCAGCGAGTCTCCTCCTGTCACAGCTCAGTGACATCTACACAGGTGAGTGATCCCATCCTCACAGGTGTGTGTATGTGCGCATGCATGCACACACGCACACATGTACACACACACGCGCGCACACATGTACACACACACGCACACATGTACACACACACATGTACACACACGCACACATGTACACACACACACGCACACATGTACACACACACACACACACACACACACACACGAACAGAGCCTTTACCACCCCCTCTCACTTACTGTTCTTGACAAATTACCTCAGGAAAAAATGTATTCTCTCTCCATTTATAAAGCAAAGAAACAAAACAAAACAATCACAGCAGAAACTAGGAACCTAAATCACTGAGGAGAAGCCTAACAGTAATTAGCAGTCAACTAGACATATGCTCATATTATGGAAAAGAAAGTAAAAGAAGATCCGATTAACAGTCAACCTAACCATCAAATTAACCCTCTCTTGGAAGTGTCCAGTAATCACCACCAGAATGTTCACAATCTTTACCTACTCTTACAGTGTCCTCTAATTTAACCTATTTTTACCCCTCAAGGGCCAGTATTCAAAATGGTTGTGTGTACAAATGAAGTTCTATCAGGATAGAGTACTGGACTAATGCTATCTTCTGCTCAAGTTTGTTGCTTTAAAATTTCACTGTTGTTGCTTTATTTGATTTCTAATAGGAGAGCAATTTTGTTTTCTTAGATACTCCATCCTTAAGTATTCAGGGGAGATACTAAAATTGTGGGGAAGCCGCTCTTTTATACTAGAAAGGCTGCCTTCAATCCCCATTCTGCCACTCAGAGCTAGGATCAGTCCCTCCCTCATAGGCAGATGGTGAAGCTCAAAGGAATTCAGGCATGTACATCACATATACTGTGCTAGGCACCCAGCAAGCACTCAAGGAATATAGACGCTAGTCCTCCCCTTCCCTCCCTCATAGTAGTAATAGTAGTGGAGGAAGTTATTCAAACAGTAGAAAATTTGGGGCAAAATCACACAGGGTTTGTAGTTAGGTAGAACAGTAGACAAATCCGAACACTTAGTCAGGGCTGCTGCAGGCATATAAGGAATCTCTACGCAAATTATAAAAACACAGGCCCCCTCTCCTCTCTTCCAAAGATGAATGACAAAAAGATGCCCCTTCCTCTGGATCAAGAAGTGCACTGGTCTAGCAAGAAGAGCAGTTGGCCAAGTGGAGCACTGGAGGAATTTCAGGCCCCACTCACCACCTCATTGACCAGTAGCAACATCATCATCATCATCATCATCATCATCATCACTGTCACCATCGTCACTGTTGTGTCATCAGCAGCAGCATCACCATCAGGAACCCGGAAGAAATACAAAGACTTGGAAAAGATATGAACAATTCTGGTTACTCTCCATCTGCGTAATGGACTCAGTCCACAGCTCTGATCAGGTCATCCTGATAGGAGACTCTTGGCTGTCCACTTCTGGCCGAATTTCACACAAATTCCGTAGGCAGGCACTCAAGGTTCCTTGGCATACCTATTTGCCTCAGAGCTTTATCTCCTCTATTACAATCTGGCAGCTTTGTAAATTCCTGCCCGCCTCTTTCCTACCATTGCTAGAATGTAAGCACCATGAGGACACACGGTGTTTTTTGTCTGCAATGCTCAAAAATATGTATCCCAGAACCCAGAAGAGTGGCTGGTGTACAGTGGGTGCTCAATAAATACTGGAAGATGAATGCATTTTCTCATTGCAGAGTCTTTCACCTGGAAACCCCTCTGGCCTTCAAAATTTTGTCTTTCCTTCCACGTCTGTCCTATATGAAAGCTTTCCTGCATTCTAACTTGCCTTTTCATGGAATAATTGGAACAAACTGCCCAATTTGAGAAACAAAGTCAGCAATATAGTTTTTATAATTTTAAAAGTTGTAGTGTGGATAAGAATATTTACTCCTTCAGGAGTAAATTACTCGAATGCCCTATAGGAGGACTAAATTTACATTCACCCATTATAAATAAGGTATGTATAAATGCTGCAGATTGGTAATGTCTATTTAATTAAAATAGGCAAAGCTCCTTAGCTTCACTCCATACCCTACCAAAGGGTTAGGACCTACTCCAGCTTAAATTTAAGATGACATTAATTTCACAGTAAAAACTGCAATGAAGCTGAGATATCGAGCTCTGGAGTCAGACTTGCTAAGTGAGAAACGTGGGCAAGTTAATCTCTGTAAGCCTTCTTCGTGCATAAGTGGGGAGTACTAACAGTCCCTCCTTTGTTACTTAGGCTAGGCTAGGCAGTGCTGCAGTAACTAACAGTCCTTCACGTGTCAGTGCCTTACCACAGCAAAAGCGCACGGAAATGCGGCTGCTGCACACGTGGGCAGCCGTCTTCAATTCAATGACTCGGTGACCCAGGGTGGCTGAAGAAGACAGTGACTAAAGAATCTGGTAAAAAAGAGGCTTTTTACAAACCCAACCCGGAAGTGGCACTGTCGATTCTGCTGATGTGACGAGAAGTAATCACATGGTCCAGGCCAACTACCATCAGACCTTTCTGTTCAAAAATTTCCTACTGAGTGAAAATTCAGACTGAGTTACAATGTAATGACTGCTCTCCCTGCACTTACCTGGGCATTTGAAAAGACTGTTCCTAAGTAGGCTGAGAAAAGACATTCCAGGGAGCAAGTACGATGCCCACAGCTGACTTAGTGCTGGTGCATACATGGGTGACTGTTGAACCTCCATGTTTTTGCTTCCCTGAAAGTTCCTAGGAAATGCATTCTGCATACTTCCCTGTCTCAGAGATCAGGCTAGTTCTTGAATTCTCTAAGGTCTTGATGTAAACATCCTTATTTCCATACCACCTACTACTAAGCTCTAGCAAACACAAAATTATTTTCTCAGAAAGCAACAAAAATTTAAGTAGGATAATAAGGATTTCCATTCAAAGATGGACATAACAGACAAAATAAACAAATAGGTAACTTATAGGAAGAAGATAATGGCAAAGACTAAAACAAGGCATCAATATCTAAAATATATACTCCTTATGTATTTTAATAAAAAATAAGAAATTATGTAAAAATGAGCAAAAATATGAATAGGCAATTTACAGAAAGGGAAACTTAAATGGGTAAAAGCAAATAAAGGGATCAACCTAACAGTAATCAGAGAAATAAAAATTAAAGCAAGATACCATAAAGATCAGAAAAATCATAAATTATGAATTCATGTAACACAAAGTGTGGACAGAAGTATAGGGAAGCGAGCACCCTCGGGCACTGCTGATGAGACTCTAACAGGCACAGCCCTTCTGGAAGGGCAGTCGGGTCAGGGCATTCACAGCAGCGCACTGAGACACTCAGGGTAGCACTATGGGAAAGAAAAGAACAACACAGTGGATGCCCAGTGTGGAACCTACGTGGCAATGAGTTTCAACAACCTAGATGTGAAAGGAAAGCTCTTGAAAGCAGAAAGCCCAGTGAGTATAAGAAATAGAATGGGAACCTGTGTATATCACCGATGTGAATGAAAAATATCACTTAGGTAATGTTCACAAAACACCACTATGTGTTTTTAAGGGCATATCGAGAACATTATTAATGGAAATGGGAATAGAATAGAAAAGATGAGGGTGATGAAGAAGTGTGAGAAGAAAGGAAAAGCAGGGCCTTGCATGGATGGGTGGTACTGACAGGAACTAACGAGAACGAAGACTTCAACTCTGTGCCCCAAGGTTCCATCAGTACTCACACCACACGAAAAGGCATGAGAGAAAATCATTGGCAGGAATTAGTTGATACTCATTCATCAACTCCTTCCTAAAACTACTGATTGATGTATGTAGCTAAATGGAATAAAGCAGGCTATAGGGTGATGGGAATATGACTAGAAAAGACTTAAAATGAAAATAAAAAATACTGATGTTGCCTCTTGCTTTTTAACTGCTCGAGTAGATCAAACTACTTCACAGCAGCCTTTAGAAGTGAGCCCTCTTCTTTTGACACATGTTTTGAAACGAGAAACCCTGATCCTCAAATATATGGCAGCCCTAGTGGAACACTTTCCCAAAGACTTAAAAGAAGTAAATGAAGTGAATTCACTGTAAAAGTCAAAGTACAACCTGTCACCTTAGCTCACTGTGACACTTCATTCTGGCTTTCCTAATTTTGGGACATGTTAAGTTTGCCATATCATTATCCTATACATGAGACAGGAGGTGTCCACAGTGATTCACCAATAAGAATGTATTCTTTCTGTGGGGGGGTGTAAGGTCACAGGTGAGGTTAAGATAAAAAATGCATGCTGATACTTGCCATAATCAACTGCACCAAAAAAATGGGAGGTATTTTCCCCATGTTTGAAGCTCTAAAGGCATATGATTGTGGTGTATGTTTTACAGGTTTTATTTTGTATTACCAGCTGAAAATTTTTAATGTATTTGTCTCTTTTCTCATTATGTTTTCTTTTATTTGCCCTCCCTCCCTTCCTCTTTCTCTTCTGTTACAGCTACAGAAATAGATTATTTGTGGTCATAGGTTCAGTTTATTTGCATATTTAAAGATAATGTTATTAACAAGTTATAACTATTATTAACTATTAACTATTCCCCCAGTTGCATTCATAAAAGCCAAGAAAAAAAAAATGTTGAAGTCACACAACAGAGCAAGATTATTATTAAGTCCAGCTCCAGCAAATCCAATTCACCCTGCTGTTTCTTTTTTCTTTTTTTTTCCTTTTTTGGTTGGTTCGTCCCCTGAGCAGAGATTGAACCCAGGCCATGGCGGCGAGTGCGCTGAAGCCTAGCCACTACACCACCAGGGAACCCGCTACCACCTGCTGTTTCTGAAGCAACTAGGTGCTGAAATTAAAGTAGAATTTTCTATCCTTTGAGGAACTTCTCAGTTAATATTCTAAGAATATAAGCAGTCCTTGATAAAGCTGCTGAGAGAAAAGCTACTTCTCAAATCAAAGGAGAAGAGAGAGGGGACAGGGAGGGGGAAGCAAGGGACAAAGGGGGCATCCAATGGGAAAGGAAGGAGGGGGAGGAGGCAACAGGAAGCAGGGGGAGGTGGGGGTGAGTTAGGAGACAGGGAGGGCGAGAGGCGGGTCAATGCTGAGGACTAATAGAACAAAGCTAAAGTGGCCCAATGTTAGGAACACAGCAAGCACCCTGGTCAGGAATCATAGCCCGTAACGTTAACACTTAACCAAATCTTTGTGACATCCTCTCTGGGATTTATCTCCACTCTCTGGCCCAGCAGTGTCTTCCCAGCTGGTCTCAGACTCATTATCAGAGTGGAGGTGTGAGCGGCACCCAGAGATTGTTCTGAGCTGGAGCACTCTCAGCCCTAAAAGCTTTTAACTTTCTCTGGCAAAGGGTGCCCCTGGCCTGCGGTTCCCCATCGGTCCCCTGGCCAGCTGGGCCCGGTGGCTCACCCCACATGACTCCCCCAGTGGAGGACCATCCTGTCCCTGCATTTGCACGGAGACCGCCGTGATCTTTCACCACTCCGGGCTTTAGCCCCGTTCTGTGGCCTGGCCGCTACCGATCCTCCGTGTCCTGCCGGAGGCTTCGTCTTCACTTTGCAGCCTGCTCTTGCTGACGCACTGCGTCTCTCGCCAGTGTCTCCGTAACACCGGGACTTCAGAAATCCTTGGCAAGAAGCTGTGGAGGATTAGTTGAGGCTACAAAATGGAGATGAAACTCCTGAGAGAGCCAAACCTTAAGAGTTTGGCCACACTTGTTCTTGATTTTTCCCCTCTTTCCCTTCATATTAAAAATCCACCTAAAAACAACAAAAGAGCTTTTCAGCAAAATTAACAGCTGTCTCCTGGTGACAACTGAAGCCACAGACAAAAGGCTGCTCACGGTGTACCACGGAGATTTAGACACCATGTACGTAACATGCCAGCCAACATCACATCCTCTCTGAGTGGGCACTGGCTTCCTCAAAAACACCATGTCTCCTGGCACCCTACTCGAAGCTCCATATATAAAAAAGGAAACATAAATGAAAATGTGTGCATAAGGTAGCAAACAAATGTGGAGGAGACTGGGTCCACATTAGCCATATGGTATTTTGGGTAAAAACAACCATTTTGTGGTATGAGACCCAAAGAGTAGGAAATTCAAATTCATCTCTAAAATCTGGCATCTTGTTGATTTCTGCTATCATGTTGTATATTAGTTCCTTCCTTGTAGTTACATCTTTACAAATAACAACAACAAAAAGATAATACAGTACAGAATAGCATACTGCTTTTTGTAAAAAATGGACATAACTCCTTGGTTCTTACTGAAATTTACTACCCTCCCATGAGGGAAAAAAGCACAAAAACTTGATAAACTTGTAAACAGCCTAGAGTTTTTAAGTAACAAAAGATACACCTTGTGGTTTTAGTCTATTTTTGGAAAGGTCGATGATGACACTATCTATTTTTTGAATTTGACTGGTTGTTCAATCAAGTGAGTAGGAAGAGGAAGTTATTTATTATTTCTAGATGATGAGGCCAATTAATAATTGTGGCAAACTCCCAGCTGCCTGCTCATACACACTTGACCCAAGTGGTAATTTGACCTGGATGGATAATGGAGTAGGTGCACAGCATGGCGGCAAATGGACAGCTTACGGTCCTTTCTTCCATCTGACATGATATACTGCTTTTATTAACAGGGAGTGAAGACGAGGGTTAATATCTACAGGTAACATTATGTTGCATTCACTTCTCTAACAAATTAGCTTTTTTAGCCTTCCATTAGAGGAGTGTAACAAGCATTAATGGTGAGATACTTGGACTCGTGAGAGGCGACCGGCAAATGATGACCCACAAGAAAGGAATACAAAAGACTCAGCAACGACTAATGAGAGAAAGGAATTTGGTGAAAAGATCTAACTTTTTGTCCGGCCATCTCCTGTTAGTGTCGTTCACTGTCAGCAGCCTGACAGGAAAGGTTGTTTGGAAAGTAGATTCTAAATAGAGGTATTTATGGCTGGATTTTTCTCTGGACAGACCTCATATGTGCTGCCGAAGTGAGCATAGAAAAGTAGATTATAATGTAAATCAAGAAGGTAAACAAAAATGAAATGTGTATTATTTTGCTAAAAAGCACATTTCACACATTTAGTGGAGAAGAAACCAGTACTAACTGTGATTAGCAGTTCTTTTAATACTTTTCTGTATTAACACATACAGAATGAATAGGGGTTTCCTAATATTTATAAAACAGCAGGGTGTTAGGAACGGCCCAGCTCTACCCACACACTGCTGTCAATCCTAGACAAAGAACACTTATTTAGGTCTTACTGTCTTTGGGTATTTTGTTCTATACCTGCTGACAATGGTTCCCAAATTTTGGCCAGACAGTCGTCAGCCTGCAGGCTCTTCAAACCTCAATTACTGCACACTGCTACCTTCCTGGAACCCAACCTGCTGACCCTGACCCAGCAACACAAGCTGGTTCATGACTCCTCACCTGCTTTCCTGCCAATTAAGGGACAACACATTTCTCGAAGTCTTCTTCAACTTTGGCTTGGGATACTACTTCTTATTCTCACCTCTTTGGGCTAATACCTAGTTTCAGTTCTAGTCTTCTGGACTCTAACTGTCATCTATACAAAATAATAATTCATTCAAAAATTTATTGAGTGCTTACTATTTGCCAAGCAAAATTCTAGGATCTGGGCATATAGTAGTGAAAAAAGTCACCTGTGACTTTTTAAAATTAAGAAACAAAGACTGTAATCTGCTAGAAAAACTCACAGCCACCCAACAGGATGGGAACAGGAAGAGCTGGATGGTTCTTACCCTGTGCCAGCCGAGCCAAGAACATGCACGTAAAACACACAGCTTGCTACAAGCACGTAGTGAAAGAGCAGAGGTTGTGTGTGTCGGCCAAGAAGTCAATTTAGCGTGTAATGTAACACACGCCACCTTGCTTCTGGGGTTACACCAACTGGCACATGCTTCTAAAATCAATTGTCTGCCCTCAATGCTGACCCAGCAAAGGCATTAGCACTGCATTATAAAAACAAATCCAAGAAGTACAGAAACAAGGAAGGCTCCAAAAAATAGGCTGGGACAGAACCATGGTAACAGACCCCAAATTCGAGCCAACAGACCCCAAATTCTATCTTTTAATAATCTTACCTAGACAGTGGGTATTCCTGAGCTTGTGATCCCGGAGTGCCTAGCATGAGTGGCCCTGTGGGGAACCCTAAGGCCCGGTCGTGTCCTTTCTCCTTTTTTTGCTGCTTTAGTGGTCTCACAGTGGTCAGAATGTTCCCCTCTCTGTCCTGTTGCCAAAATGACCACATTCCTAATCTACACCCCAGGGCTTCTATCCCTAAAGCCCACAGGTGGCCTGTTTTAGGGCAGGCTTTTTTTTCAGGAGGGGTGTGTGTGTGTGTGTGGGGGGGTGGTTATTGTTAGAATTGATTTTTAATATAGTTAGGGCATAAGAAAGCTCTCTTCATTTCTCTCTCTTCTCCCCACCCCACCACTTCCCACTTGTAACCTTCCCACTTGTCTGCTTACCTAAAGGCCTGGGGTAAGACTGACATTAAGACTATTTCAGCCAATTATAAAATGCCAGTATCTGAAGGTTGGAAGAAGACCCAGCCTCGGGCTTCCCTAATATGTAGTCACTGGGGCTCAAGGCCAAGAAGGTAGGGAGTGGGCAGGTGCTGGGGATATAGAGCAAGGAAGGCAGCCTGGGTACCAACAATTCAAAACAATGTTAAGAAAGTTCTTTGGTTGAAGATTTCAGACCCGCTGACAGTGTAAACTCAGGTGCAAGGTTGTTGGACGGCTGCCTGTGGTTGTGAATTCTCAGCAGAGAGCCTTTGCTCCCTTCTACTCCACACCAAGGTCAAGGCAGGCATGCTTCCTTGCTGTCCCCTTCTGTAGTACAAATTCCTTTCTAATTTATCTTCACATGGAGAGTACTGCACTTTGGGGTCCCAATTTCATATAGACTCCTCTTATTGGACTCCTCACCTTGGATTTGGCTCTGGTCCCCTACATCCAATGAGTTATCACGACATAAGTCCAAAGATATCATGGTTAAGCAGATGTCTTTGGACTGACAGCTGACTTCAGTGCTAACTTACTCCACTGAATTTCTGCTTCAACATTATTTCTGGCTTTTGAGGTTATGCTGCTTACAGCTTTTATTTTATCTTATTTCATTTCCAGAGTTTTTAGTCAGAGAACTTTTCAGGTACTTAATCTTACATACTGAGAGAAAGAGAAGTTCGAATGTGAACTTTTCATTAGCAAGCTCCCCTATGAGCCTGCTGTGGACTCAGGTTTGGTTACCAGTGCTCTTGACAACAGTCGCCGTAGACATAACTTCCTGACCCCTTCTAACAAATACCACAATTATCCAGTTAATCTTGTTCCCCATCTTCACCCCCTATCTAGGTTTAAGGGTAGGACATGTTAGATAATTGTAAAGAGGCAATGTTCTGAAGTAAAAGGAAGAGAAGCACACTCTGTTTTGTGCTTCTTCTTTTACTTCTTTCAACCCAGTAAGTTAAGTATTATTAGCTGTATTTTTACAGATAAAAGAATAAACTCCAAGAGCAGCTAAATAAATTGGTCAAGGACATATATGCACTGCAGCTGTGCTTTGAGCCAAGCGTTAGTGTGACTCAAAAGAATGTTTTCTCCTTTCTTCACAATGTTGTTTCTCAGAAGTATAAAAGAGTCTCATGTCCTCTGGAACATTTTCATTGCTGTGCCAATTCAGAAATGGAGGAACTGAGGTTCAAAGGTCAGTGACAAGCTCAGGGACACAGGTCAGGATAATGGCAGAGTGAGCATGTTCAGCCTTAAAAAAATTAAAATTATTTTTGTGACAGTCTTAACTTTGGACTAATTATGCACTGCTGTGAGAAGCGTCACGCTCACACGTGGCAGAAGCCTGGACAGTATGGCAGCTTCCAATGTGTTGGGCACCAGTGGTAGCCCTGGCAGTATCTTTGGGGTACAGCATGGGATATTGTTTTTTGCTTACTCAAACTAATATTTTACATGTGCTTTAGACTTGCCCAAAGCTACTTCCAAATTAGGCAGACTTGATTTTCAACTATGTTGTGTGAAAACGTGTTATATTCAACCTGGCACTATCATTTCTGATGATGAACTGACTAATGGCCTGTGTCAAATACCCTTACTGAGGCCACATGTCCAAGGACAGCCACTTTTACACAGATGGGCTGTTCACGTCTGAACTATACTGCACATGTGTGTATGTACACACACACACATTTATTTAGATCCCAAACAGATCCCAATACTCTGTTCAGTAATGATTCACTAGTGTTCCTAGACACTCCGGTCTTCTGATAAACTCCCCCCACCCGAAAGGATGGAAACTGTGTTCGCTCAGGTGCTGACAGGGCATGTGCCCTTTGCCCTTTGGAATTCTCACGTCACAGGAATATTTTCCCAGATAGAAATCTGAATATAAAAACAAGTAAACAACAAACTGTCCAGACACATGGGGGAAATTCTGTAAGGATTATATATTATCTATAAGCAAGACCAAGGAATCTGTAAAGTACAGTAAGAAACCCTATCCAAAGAAACCTGAAGCTATAAACTAGAAAGATAAAAGACCAACACAAGTATAAATATGCAAAAATTGCAGACACATTCTTAATAATATTCCTAAGGCCTGCAAAAGCTAGCACATCTTCCCCAAGGTGTTTTAAAATGTCAAAGGGAAACAAATTAATTGTCCTACTGTTAAATAAAATAAAAATCTCATTTGACCTCAGAGAGCTTCCCCTGTATTCAAATCTTCCCCGGTCTTCTCTGCTAGAGCCTAGTTTTCTCACCGGGTGAGGATTGCCATTGAAAATGTATCTGCTGGAACCACAGAACGAATTGTGAGGGAAAGACTGAAAAGTATGGTTTTACTGAACAGTGTGACAGTCACTGTTTATTTGGAGAGGTTTCTGTTTTCTTGGCAGAAAGACAATTGTAAACAGAGTCATTTTGGTCACCATAAGCCAAGTTCTATCCAGGAAAACCTGTCCCAGACAGAGGCCAGCAACCTTCTTAATCCTGAGGACCACCAACAGGACATCATGAGGAACTTTGGGAGCCGTGAGCAGGAAGCCCACTGCAGAGATGGGGAACTGGCAGACAGATCCTGCTTAAAACCCCGCTGCTCTCACTGTGGCTTTCAAAGCCCTCAATCGATCTTTCCCCAGAAAACATCCCCATTCCATCTCCCGCCTACCTGCCTTCCACTCTAATCTCCAGTCATATGACACCTTTGCACATGCTATTCCTTTTGAGTGGAACATTCCTTCCTATTCTTTGCATGGCTGATCCTTACTTATGCTCAGGTCTCAGTTAAGAGGTATTCTTCCTCTGACTCCCCAAATCTGGGTATGGGTCTTCGCAGGTACTCAGAGTACCCCCTGTTTTTCCACTCCAGCACTTATCAAACTGGACCACAACCCCACTGGAATGTCAGCTTCTCAAAGGCAGTGATTCATCCGTTTTCTTCCTTGTTTTATTTCTATTACCTGCAGGACCTGACACCTGGCAGGTGTTTAGCAAATATCTGTTGACTAAATGAAGCAAAATGAGGAAGTAGAGGAAGAAAGAAAAAAGGGAAGAAAGAGAGAGAGGTGCTGGTGAAGGAGCCGAGTGGGGTTGTCCATGACAACAGTATCACGTGTGGTGGTGTCCACGGCAACAGTATCGTATGTTATAGTGACATCATCTGTTTCTAAACAGAAGTTAAATCATGACATAGCCGTCTTTTCTTTCTAGTAAATTGCAAAGATTACATGCCCTTGGTCTTCTTGAGCAATGGATTAGCAAGCACACAATGAGATCCCAGGCAAGATAACTACCGAAGGAACACATACCCCTTGCATTTTTACGCCACATTTCAGCTTTTAAAGAGTGGTCATATGACCCGCAGAGCCATTCTTGGAGGCAGGCAGGATAGGTGTTACTATCAGTCTCATTTTCCACGTGAGGAAACTAGGACTCTGAAACGCGTGACTTGCCAATGTCACGTGTTTATTAGGTGGCAAATCCACAGCTAGAGACCAGATGTACAGACTATGCGTTGAGGGGTGAGTTGGAGCCACTTAGCACAATATGTATTTCCAATGCCTTGCCTAACACCTGAGGAACTGGGGCTCAAGAGTGCAGAATTATTAGCCTCTATCTAGAGCAAATTAAAATCTAATCAAAATGTAATTTTATAGTGTGTCTAATTTATTCTCCATAGGTACTGTAAACAGAACTATTGTTCAAGAATAGTTTCTTTGAAATAAATCCAAACACAAGCTAAAAACAGGAGCTAGAAACCAAGTCAAGTTAACAAAGGCTCACAAATTCTCATTGCTTTATAGCTTTTCCATGGCTTAATGTATAATGTCCTGCCAACATCAATGGGACACTCTGTTAAAAATATCTTTTTGATCAATGTCATCAGTCAACTAAATATGACCATATTAAGCAAGCAATTCTTTTTCTTTTTAACAGCTTTGAGGAATAAGTGACATACAATATACTCCACATTTTCAAAGTTTACCTTGTTAATGACTTTTGACATATGTATACACCCAAAAAACCATTACCACAATTAAGACAGTGAACATATCCATTATCCCCAAAAGTTTCCTGTTATACTTTGTAATCTCTCCCTCCCACAACTATATCACTCCTATTCCCCAGGCAACCACTGATCTGCTTTCTGTCACTATAGATTAGCTTACATTCTCTAGAATTTTAAGTAAATGGAATCATACAGTATGTACTCTTCTTTGTCTAGTTTCTTTCACTCAACATAACTATTCTGAGATTCAGCCACTGTTGTATGTATCAGCAGTGCATTCATTTTTATTGCTGAGTAGTATTCCACTGTATAGATATACCACAATTTATCAAATCACCTGTCAGTGGACATTTGGGTTGCTTCCACTTTTTGGCTATTATAAATAAAGCTGATATGAAAATTTATCTACAAAATTCATGTGGACATATGCTTTCATTTCTTTTAGCTAAGTGCCTGGGAGTAGAATGACTGGGTCATACGGCAGGTATATGCTTACATTTGAAAAAAGCTACCAAACTGCTTTACAAAGTAAACATAGCATTTTATATTCCTATGAAAGTTCCAGTTTCTCTGTATCTTTGCTAACACTTGGTTTGCTCAGTCTTTTTAGTTTTAGCTACCATAGTGGGTGTATAGTACTATCTCATTGTGGTTTTAACTTGCATTTCCCTAAGAACTGCATATCGGTTTATCTTTTGCCTATATTTTATTGAGCTGTTTGTCTTCTTACTTTTATGTTGTACAAGTTCTTTGTATACCCTGGATAAAAGTTCTTTGTCAGATAACGTGTTTCGAAAATTTTTTCTCTCCAGTCTGTTGGCTTGCCATTTTGCTTTCATAACTGTGCCTCTGAAGAGCAAACATTTTTATTTTGATGAAGTCCAACTTACCAATTTTTTCTTTTATATTTCATTTTCTTCTACATACTATACTTAAGAAATCTTCGCCAAACCCAAAGTTACTAAGATCTTTCCGTATGTTTTCTTCTAGATGTTCCATAGTTTTAGCTCTTATATTTAGGTTTATAATCCATTTTGAGTTATTCTGTACATGGTATGGAAAAAGAAATGAAGTTCATCTTTTTTGCTTATGGCTACCCAACTGTTCCAGCATCATCTGTTGAAATAACTGGCCATTCTTTGTTGAATTACACTAGCACCTTTGTCATAAATCAACTGTCCATACATGTGTGGATCTACTGCTGGACTCAATATTCTGTTTCATTTAGCTATTTTTATCTCTTTATATCAATAACACACTACCTTGATTAATATAACATTACAGTAAGTCTTGAATTAGGTAGTGCAGGGCCTTCCTCCAACTATGCCCTTCTCTTTTAAAAACTGTAATAGCTATTCTTGGTCCTTCGCATTTACATATACATTTTAGGACCAGCTTGTCAATTCCTACAAAAATGTTTGCTGAGATTTTGACCGGGATTGCTTTGAATCTACAGATGAATTTGGAAAGAAGACATCTTAATGTTGAATCTTATGATCCTTGGACGATGTATTTTCTACATATTTAGATATTCTTTAATTTTGCTTTTAGAGTATTCAACATATAGGTTTTGTACCTCTTCTGTCAAATTTATCCCTCAATACCTCCTATTTTAAAACAATCCTTTTTCTCTAATCTCATGTCCTTCTTTTCAACCAACGTTTTCTGTGTAACCTCCATGTGCCATGATACGAAGACTCTGGCCCTTGTTGATGTCTCCCCTTTCGCTCTTACTATCACACTCACCAGCATATTTACTCTAATTGCATCACACAACTTAAGAATGTTATATATGCTGTTGTGTTCTTTAACCGTTTCATGTACATGACTCATCTGCCCAACTAAATTGCAAGCCTTGGGAGTAAAACTATACTTTATACTGATTTTTTAAATCCACAATGCTTGAAATACATTCATAGGAAAAAAGGAAATAAATCCTTTTTTTAATGAAGGTACTCACTCACAAAGTTCAGCAAACAAAACTTGTCTGAAACTCTAATCTATCTGTACTTAATACTAACTTAAAATTATGCAGATAAAAAGCCAAATATTTAATATGTATTTGTTTTGTTCAACTGTCACCTAGAGACTACAGAGTTCAAGGAACTGTGGATTTGCTTCCTCGTCCTCCGGGAGCTCACAGGAAAGAAAGCACAACGGAGCTCCCCCCCCCCCCCCCCCCGCCTCCAACGCATCTAGATGGCAGTTCTCAAAGGGCCCCCGGGCCTGCTGTTGGGGGAAGCCTCATTTCACGATGGCTTCTGTCAGCCTCCCATGTCAATCTCTGATATGTGCAATCCTGATAGATAGCTGTTAGCATCTGACTGAGTCTGTTGACAAGATACCGGCAGCTATTTATAAGACCCAGGCCAAATTCCACCCTGCAATTGCCAAGAATTATTTTCAGTGATTTCAGGTCCATTATTGGATTCTGGATTTTGGCCCTAAGCACGTCTCAGTATAGTTTAAGACTGCAACCAACCTGTTTTCAAGCCCCTGAACTACAGGGTTTCCCCCTCCCCTAATAGTAAATCAATTTCAAGCTTATTCACTACAAAGAATAGGAGACAGTTTAAGGAACTCATCAACAGTGTTTTATAAATGGTAATCCAGTTAGATGGTTGGGACATTAGGCCACTGTCCTAGAGATGAATGTGTAGTTAGAATGGAGAAAACTATATATACCCAGAAATGACAGCATGCGAGGCATCAGGAGGAAATACCGGGGTGCTAAAAAAAATGTACACACACTTTAAGAGATGTTATCTATGTATTACCTTTTGAAGTTGAACTGAATTACAGTAGCAATGTGTAGTATGACTTTTGCTCAAAAGATGGCGTTCATCAAATGAATGCTAGCATCACCAGGCAACAGGAGGGGCAGTCAAAGAATACGGCAGAAGCATGGTTGTCATTCATTCAAGGAGCACAAGACCATTTTGAAGTGGTACTTGAAAGTTCAGAATATGGTTTGTGTTTCCCCCATGTTTTCCTGACTTAAACACCTTGACTTCTACCTATGGGAGACCTTAAAGGATGTGGTGTACCACAGAAAACCGGCTACACGGATGGTACTTCAGGAAGCAATTGAAACGGCATGCGCTGTGAAACAAGTCACGCTGGTCAACACTGCTTAAGCAGTAGTTCGCCGTAATCAGAAGTGTCTGGATGCTGATGGTAACCTCTCTGCGCACCTCTTGTAATGGCAGAAGTCAAATGTGACTTGTTTTCATCTTTTGTTATCAGTATATATTGAGTATTACAATTTTAATAGATTTTGTCCTTGCTTAAAATGTGTATATGTTTTTTTGGCACCCTCTGTATATGAGGCAAGCATTGTGCTGTGTATCATACAGTGGCATGTGTCTCAGGGTTTACCTAATTCAGAGATTAAAACATCAATTTTGTAAGTAAGATACTTAGGATCTAGTCTGTGTTTACAGTTCATCATCTTCTCAAGTCTCAGTTTTTCTGAGTTTGTCCATGTCAACCATCTCATTCCACATTACACCCTGTAGGTAACAGAGACTGTGTAAGTGAATGGCTGTGATAGTCACGTACAACACTGTATTTGACAGTTGCTTAACACAAACTCATTACAGAGAGTGTGATAGGTATAAATGGGAAAAAGAAACAATCACTACAGCACAGATAATTAAGAACCATTAGTTCAAAATTCACCATGCCTCATTATAAAATTGCTGATATTTATGGACCCAACGACATGGATTGCGATTTGCATTTCGTTTCTGATTCCAAGCAACCCTCAAGTTCAATCCCACAGAATTCATAGATATCTACTGCCTGGACCGGGGGGGGGGGGGGGGGGGGGGGGG